>JAUZST010007058.1:0-14434 GCA_034779995.1 Parotocinclus haroldoi | reverse complement strand
AGAGAGAGAGAGAGAGAGAGAGAGAGAGAGAGAGAGAGAGAGAGACAGAGAGAGAGAGAGAGAGAGAGAGACAGAGACAGAGAGAGAGAGAGAGAGACAGAGACAGAGAGAGAGAGAGAGAGAGAGAGAGAGAGAGAGAGACAGAGCAGAGAGAGTTTGTAATTCATTATCGCGTCGTGTCTGAATTCACAGTCGGCTGATTGACGGTGTTTCACATAACCTGGATGCTGAATGAGAAGAGCAGGGTCTTGTGAGAAAAACAGTCAAGTTTATCATAAATGTTACTGCAGACAGGGGCATCGGACTCAGCTGGTCTCGACAAGACCCTGAGACCGAGACGAGACTCAGACCAAACAGCTCCTCACAGTCTCCCCAAAGCCACCTTATTAGATATGCTGTATTATAAAATACTACAAATAATACAATGTAAATGTACATACGCTTTTATGAGGGGAAAAACATTTTTCTTCATTTGAACTGATCGGCATTCACGAATCCATCCAGAACCAATTGTGACCGAGTGCATGAACTCTGCATTTTAATCACAATTACGTAAAACAAACTCACAACCCCAACTGTAACAATTAAACCTTACCATTAAAAGCTTTTTTTTTTTCCAACTACGTCGCCTGTAATGTAGTAAATCGTCATTAACTGGAAACGCACATTCTTCCCTTTTAAAAAGTAGACCTGAAAGGTCTGAAAGGAGAACCTGCCAAACCATGCCAATATTTTCGTTATAAAAATCATCAAAGTTCTCAAAGTCATCGTTTACTAGTCAGCCTGGGGCATTTGGACCTCAGCACAAATCACAAACAGGACAGAATAAACAGGGACAGCTACGACGCTATTAAAACCCAGGACCACAGGACTCCCTCTTTCTGACGAGCTTTTATTTTTACTCCAGAATTGTAAATAACAGAAGATAAACCAGCTGAGATAACTGGACAAGGACAGGAACACGGTGCTCTGAGCCAGGAACGTTCAGCCTTCGTCCTATTTCTGTGTAGGCACGGTACAAAAGTCTTAGGCCACCGTTCGATTTGTTGTTTTAGCGTCGGTCCAATGACCCGATTTCAACTGTCGATACAAAACATTTCAAAGTCATTTCGTCGCTCCATAATTGTCTTTTCCACTGATCTACATTCCAGTCTTGGTGAGCTTTAGCACTGCTTTGCCTTTTCACCCTGTCCCTCTTCTGAAAAAGTGTTTTCTTGTTTGCTGCCCTTCCAAAGAAGCCGTTCCTGATCAAGCCTCTTCAGACTGTAAAAGGATAAACTTGGCATCCTGAGGAAGTTGCCAGATGCTGCTATTGCACACAAGTCTAAAGGAAAACAAAATGCTTACTACTGTAGCCTATGAAATGTTTTTTTCAGTGCTTTACTGCCTTTCACAAACCTATTTCTTCGCCTTTTCTGTTTGTATTCTAATAAAGAGACTCACATTTAGGAGAAATATGTATACAGTGTTCCCTCTCCACTTCGCGGTTCACCTTTCGCAGACTTGCTGCATCGCGGGCTTTCAAAAAATATTAATATTAATAATTAATATGTCGCAGATTTTCTCTGTTTCGCGGGTTTCTGCGGAAATTATACATTAGAAAAATCAAAACAATATATAAAAACATATTAAAAATATTAATTCTAACAATAAAGGATTACAATTTACAGTAAATAGAGTATTTACTCGGCGGATGAATACTCACCAAAAACGAGAAGTAAGACCAGAGCGTCGGCCGCCTGAGTCTCTATTTCCCGACGTGACGAGTTTTTATCTGCGCTTTTGTGTTCGCTGTTTGTGAAAGTTTTATTCTAGACTGAATTCATTCAAACCCTACGATGAAACCCAAACGTTCTACGGCTAAAATAGTGTAGAAATACTTCAATAAATATAGCGTCCCTACTTCGCGGAGTTTCGTTTATCACGGGTGGTCCTGGAACGTACAGTAAACCCCCCCCCCCTCCCCTCCCCTCGCCATAAACCAGGGAACACTGTATATATATATTTAAACCTAAACATTTGTCACATTGGTCACCAATGGACTAAATAGGAACCGAAATCAGCAGCCAATAACCACAAAGCTTAACCAACAAGCAGAATCGAAAATCGACAAAACGCAATCGGTGCCCAACTTAAGATTCCAACAAACTAGGAACAAGTTTGGACAAGGAAGCAGCACAAAAACGCACTCAGCAAACCTGAGAGGAATCATTCTACAGAAAAGTGCCTTACAAAAGAAAAGAACCGGATGGCAAAACAAAACAAGTGCTGCCAACAATTCACGAGGCTGAGAGAGACGAGTTTCAAACGATTGTTGGAGTTTAATTATCGTTATTAATAAAAAAATCCCTTAAAATATCAACAATTTTTGGTCAATAATCGCACAGCCCTAGTGCAACATCTTACCATCTCGGGTTAAAATCAGCGACATCAAGCAAGAAAATGGATCTAAACCAGTCTAGACTCAATTTCTTTGTTCGAGAACTATTTACTTATTAATAAGAAGCCCAACCTTTATAATCTAGTAGGAGTGATTAAACTATCGGAAAACCTTCTTACAAATCTGAGCCATACATTTGTCCACAACTCATTGAATGGCACAAACAGAACATGTTGACCCCGTGTTTCTGTTCTGCCGGTGCCTCCTGAGTGATGGAATGATGGCCGCCAGCAACCCCTTCTGAGCCTTGTGTGATGGACCGGCACGCCGTTCAGGTTATCTGACCAGTACACTCGACTCTGACCAGTACACTCGACTCTGACCAGTACACTCGACTCTGACCAGTACACAGCAGGATTAAACTACAATAAAAACATATCCATTTAAAAGGTGCTGCACCTTTCTTACCAATTCCAATCGCACTTACTCCAAAGCAAGATGTCGACATTAGGTACGCTTTCGTTTCAAAAGTAAGTGAAGTGTAGCGGTGCGAGTACAGAGGGGAAGGTAAACGGCTTAAAAAACTCTAAACGTAACGCAGTAACGTGATGGGTGGATCAACGTGCGCCTTGTATTAATAAAGAGAAATTATTTCATGAGTCATTCAGGATTCTCAGTTATTAGGTTCGACGAGATGTTAATTACCCTTAAAAATCATGTTTTGGTCATGTCTGACCCTGAGTAAGACCAGAGTGCCCGGGCAGGGGCTGAGCCCAAGCGTAAACTCAGTCCAGTTAGACTAAACTGCAGATATGGTACGGGATTTACACTGCTCACAAAAGTTAGGGGATATTTCATTTTTAAGTTTGGTTCAGGATATTATCCACAAGTCCCAAAACGAATGAGGAGTCAAATTGGGGGACATACTCGAAATGAATAATGAAAAAGAAGCATTCGATTTCATTTCATTAAACAAGATCGTCAGAAGAGCAAATGAAAAGTTATCAGATTATAGATTATAAATTATCAGATTATCCAGCAGGTTTGGAAACCTCCCCTCATATCTGTGAGCAGTTTACTTCATCGCTGGACTTTCGTATCTGATTTAGAACGTATTCTCTGTGACTGCTCTGGAAAAGGAAAAGTTTCGTCGCACTGGGCAGCCCTACGGTGGTATAATGATGTATAATATGTATAGGAAGCTGTGCTGATAGCCTCAAACGTTCGTTCCAAGCATTCGACAGGTAGGTTGCGTTTAACCTGAGACCACGGGGTTTAAATCTAGACTCAAAGCTCAAAGCTCGGGCCATTTGCAAAGTGCTCAAGAGTATTGTCTAGTTAAACCAACGTCTGGTCGTTCCTCTTTTCAACTGTGAGAAATCAGCATTTCTGTAAAGTTCACCAGCACTTCATAGCACCCGCAGATTGACCGTCGTAACCAGTACCAACAGCTAAAAAGGCTTCCCACACCATGGTACCGCTTCCTCTGTGCTCAGTCAGGGTAGAAATGCATCGTGCTGTCGTTCAGACGTGTATTCCTGTACGTGAGGAATCCCAGATGTACGTGGTGTTGAACAGATACATGTGTGTGTGTGTGTGTGTGTGTGTGTGTGTATACACGCTGTATCAATCCCTTGTACGTTTGCTATACGTGTAAATCGTACAATAAAGGTTTAATAAACATTTAATATGTTATATAAATTATAGCACGTCCCGTCTTGTAACATAGGGCATGTTCGATTAATCGGACCAGCCGGTTATTAGGACCAAAACCATCCCGTCTCCATGCGGTCCCATTAACCGGATTCGACTGTATTTGGTATTTCTTGTTCTTATATCCAGAGTCTCTATAGTCTGTCGGGTTTTTTTTTTTTTTTTTTTTTCGGTTGATCTGTTTATGATGTAGCTGTTTGAAACATGGTTGCCAGGGAGTCTATTCTTAAAGACTTAGCTTTGTTTTGGCTTATTTACATAGTCCTGGTGTGGGATCTGGCAACCCTGTAATTAAACGCAGCACCCGCTGAACAGCTGGCTCACACTTTGTGGGAACTCAGACACAGTCACAGGGTGAGTCAAAAGACACAGCGCACCCTTTTATTTTAGAAGCAAAAAGGAAAATGACGTATCTGATAAAAAAATAACGTTTTTTTTATTAAGGGGAAGGTGGTCATGTAGGATATCAAATAAGACTAGACTTGTAGAAATCGATTTTGCTCATAACCAAAATCAGGAAACACAATCATCTTGCCATAATCCGTTTCCTAAAGCAGTTTTTTTCTAGCTTCTAGCTGTGCTGGTATAGTAGTGCTGCCGGAGTTTTTTCGGTGATCAGTGATTGATAATAGACTCTGTGCTTCTAACCCACAAGTAACTACATTTTCTCTTTTCTCTCTGAGCTGATGTTCCAGTTCCAGCACCACACACTTAGATGTTCCTCCACCTCAGCATCACTCTACTGGCCTCCATCAACAGAACCCAGTCCCACCAGAGGGCAGGAACTCCCTCCATCATTTAGGTATCAGGGGACAATGAGCCTCTAATAACTTACCCCTGAGGACTCAATATCTCAAATCTTTCACATTATCTTTTTCTTCCTTCAGCATTCAGGACGTTTTCCCTTGCCACTGTCGCCCTAGGCTTGCTCAATTTGGGATTGGCCTTCTGATATGATATAATATAAGATTGTAAAGCTGCTTTGAGAAAATGCTCCGTCCTAAAAAGCGCTACAGAAACACGCTTGACTCGATTTGATATAAACATTATTGTACACCTAGGAGCTTTAATTGTTTTTTTTAAATAATCCCCATACCGGCACCTGCTACAGCGCTGTCCTGCTCCTCATGAGGCAGATCCTCCAGAAGGTCTTCAGCAGCAGCTTCGAGGTCTACCAGGTCGTCGTCACTGCTCGCAGTGCTGAAGTTGTCATTGTAAAAGCCAGCGTTCTCCATCCTCTGTACTAAAAAGATGACTAAAAAATAAACAGGAAAAGGCATGAAACGGACGAGGATGCTGCGATTGGTCCATGCATAAGAGCACGCACAGTGATGTGAACACAAACCAAAAAAGTCCCTGGAACTAATGGAGTTCTTGTAGAGCCCTAATGGTGCTCTTAAAACCCAGATGAAGCCTTGAGCAAGACACGTCCCACTTATTTACTGGGATCACATCTGTTAAAACTCACTTAAATTTGACCCCTCAGACTTCTGGTTATGCACTCTGGACTACTGGTGGAAGAACTTGGACTCTCGAGTAAGCTTCTTAGGTCTGAATTCGTCTTGGTTCGGATAAGAAATGTATAAATGTGTTCATAAATGTTCGGCCTTGGAGCAGAATTCAACAAAAAAAGGCCAACATTTAACACCAACACCAAAACCAAAACCAATGAGAAACACAACGGAAAGATCAATCAGTGAAGAAACAGCAGCAGGTGGACTAAAACAAAGTGCTAAGTAAGTGCTACGGTGGCTCTTTAATCTGTAACTACACAGAAGAGCAAAAGTGAAGACATTAAAAGAATTAAATGAAGCTTTCATACCTGCAGACGGAGTCAAAGAGGCAGGGAAAGAGGAGCGAGCAGTCCCGGACTCAGAGCTGAAGCTGCCATCGAAACACCGACGCGGTCTCGTGATAACGATGTGTAAGAGTGTGTGTGTGCTGATGAGCCAGCGCACGAATATTCATCTTCTTCCCTTCAACAGTTCCGGCAATAACGAGTTCAACAAAACCATTCTCACGTCCAAACTTGTCTCAAATGAAGCACGACGGCCGGCTCGCAGCGAACTCGTTACGCGATAAGCAGCCGTTTAACTGATGCTTGCTAGTCTTGACTCCTGTAAAACTTCTCTCCCGACTGTGCCATGGCAACCCCCAAATCGCACTACCGGAAATGAAGTGCACTACTTAGGGCGCACAGACAGCCTCCAGAGCACACTACGTATGGATTATGAACCCGATTGGAATGGAATCCTTCCGCGTCTGTCGCACTATTTTGCTAGTGGACTGGTAGGTGATTTTGAACGCGACCCGTTTTTTTTTTTTTTTTTTTACAAACCTAAATGCTGCCACCTGCAGCGCAGGCGCGTTCTCGTACGCGAGCACTTTTCCCGAACTCGCACAAAGTCCACCGGCCACTTTATTAGGTACATCTTGATAGACGACCTGCCTTATAGTTTGCTTTACAGATTCAAGACGGTGCTGAAAACGCAAGGCATTTTAAACAAACAGTTAAAATTTGTACCTAATAAAGTGGCCGTGGTAACATATGGTAATATTCATTCACTCGTTATCTTCCGCTTAATCCACACGGGGTGCCGAGCCAGCCGGTGCCCACCTGGCAACTCTGGGCGCAAGGGCAAGAACAACCCTAGATGGGACGGCAATCCATCGTAGATCACACACTTAAGGCCACTTAAGAGACATCAGTTAACCTAACGTGCATTTCTTTGGACTGTGGGAGGAAAACGGAGTACCGGAAGTAAACACACGCACACACACGGGGAGGACATGCAGACTCCACACAGAAAGGACCCAGGTCGCCCCGCCCTGGGACTGAACCCGGGACCTGTGAGGCTGTGAGGGGGCGGTGCTTCCCCACCGAGCCCCTGTGCTGCCCTGTATGATAATATAATGCTTACAGAAATGAGGGGATACTCCCAAATAAAATGTAACATCATTAAACATAATTATTATGAGCAGTGTATTTATATAAACAGGGTAATCAGGTGTATTCATATTTCTCTATGAACTATGTTCTCAATTTCTGTGTTAAATTGTGTACAGTACACAGCTTAATGGTGGACTTAGTGAAAACTGAAATTAAAGCTTTTTGTTTTGCATTTTTTCCCACAAGCCCTGACCCATCAGACAGCCTGTATTCATTAATTCATCTCTTAATCTGTGTAATTCCTTCCTAAAACGACGCTACTGTCTCAGGGTGGAGGACTCGTTTCGTGCGGATGTGATTTTGAATCACATTGTTCATGTATTACTCCATATTCGGAATCTTACGCTTAATAAATAAATACTGTTCGTGGGCAGCACGGGGGCTCGGTGGGGTAGCATCGCCCCCTCACAGCCTCACAGGTCCCGGGGTAAATCCCAGGGTGGAGAGGCCTGGGTCCTCCCCGTATCTGCGTGGGTTTACTCCAGGTACTCCGGTTTCCTCCCACAGTCCAAAAGAAATGCGTGTTAGGTTAATTGGTGTCTTGAAAGTGGCCCTTAGTGTGTCTAAGCCGTCCCGCCTATGGTTTTTCCCCATGTGGATTAAGCGGAAGATAATGAATGAATTAATGAATAAATGAATGAAATACCGTTAGTTTAAATGATATTTATCACCAAAGATCTTCACAGAACTGAATAGTTCTGGACCATGTGACCGTGCGATCTATCACTGTTAACTCAGCATTTTTCTTTGATTCCAATTTCACCCATACAGTCCGTACTGTAAATACTATAACTAAATAAGAGGGGAATGAAACACACACCAATGCGTTCATTATTGAATATTTTAACCAAAGGAAAGGTCACGTTTTAGTTTTAATGTAAAAAGCAGGGAACAAATAACTTGTATTTGCTTTAAATAACGACATGTGAATAGAAGATTTTTTTTTTTTTTTGCTGCGTGCAATTTTAAAGAAGCGTTTACACTCACCGAGCTCCACCATAACTACGGTTGCCATATCTTTTGCGTTACAGAGGGAAATGCATAGTCATTATTTCTTTCCATCTTCTTCCATCCTTTTCCTAATGCGTAGAGTTTGTACATGATTAGTGGAGGCACGTGTTAAGCAGCTTTACATTATTAAAATATCTCATAAGGTCAATCCCAAACTGAGCAAGCCTAGGGCGACAGTGGCAAGGAAAAACTCCCTGACTAAAGAAGGAAGAAACCTTGTTAGGACCAAGAGTGTAAATGCGATTGGCCATTGCTGTTGGTCCCCGAAACGCGTTCCAGTTTTTTAAATGTAACCTCTTTGTTTCTCTTTGGTGTAAAGCTGCTGGCTGAGCGGACAGTGCGGAATCACGGCAGGGAAAGTATTCACAGAATTCAAATAAAGCTGAAACAACCGGTATGATTAGGTCGGGTAAAATGTTCTGAATGTTAATTTGCACTCTTTTTTTTTTTTTTACTTTGGTCTGCATTAAGGCCAAATTCAATTTTTAGGGCCAAAAAAAGAAATGTTTTTATTACGTAAACTCTTTAAGTTGTTCTAATTTCCGCGCTGTTCAGACGTGGAAAACTCTGACCAATCAGGGCTGCTGTTGCCGGGAAGAACAGATCATCCTGCCAGCAGCTTATAGGTTGAGCAACAGGATAATACAAAACAAAACATGGATAATAAAGAAAATGTGTGTTGGAATAAAGCTGAAAGGCTGGAGAACGATGGTGATAAAGCTCCCAGTGACTGGATGGATAGCTAAGATGGCATGATTAGGCATGATTAGGGTTCTGAATGTTAGTTCGGATTCATTTTCGATTCATTGCCTGATTGTTTCGGGGACGAGGGGACGAACCCCTGGCTCGCTTCAGCCTGGAACAAATAACAGACAAGCTCGTGTTGTGTTGTGTGGTTCCATTTTATTTCTTTATTCACTGGTGTTCAGTGGCGTAAATTGGACCGTGCTGCATGTCAGCTATTACAACCAGCACAGAGGAAGGACAGCATTCAGAGAACAAACCGCTAAATAAACAGTTATCTACCTCCAGGTACTTACAGTACATTACTGATCCGTGTATTTAGAGCCTCAGTGAGTACGTGAGTACAGACACCTTCCTCATACCCAGTCTGAAACCCTTCATGCAGGATGTGCGGCGCTTTCTCTTCTATACGTACAAACAACCTAAGGCAGCCCTTTCATGTTGTTGTGGAAGGTTCAAGGCATGTGATCGAGCAGGTAAACCGTAACTCGCTTTGACCAGACGTCTCCGGGGCGAGATCAGATCAGATTCTGCTTTTAAAACACGCTAAAACACGACATGCAGGAATTAAGTCGGTAACAGACGTCCATGAGGCCGGAGTTCCGCTCTGCTCTAATCACAGTGCGATCGGGTTTACAGAAGAAAAAAAAGGAATGTCGCCGTTCCTAGACGTAAACGTGACGACAGTTTTAGCATGTTCAAATCAGTTCCGTGGTGTTAGCACGCTTAGCACAGGAATAAAAGGGACTAAAATGGACTTCCAGAACACACGAAGCAGAGTGAAACGCTAGGTAAAACCAGACCCCGGAGAGTCCAGGATCTAAAGCACACATTTTATCCTGGGTAAGTTCTTCACAACCTTGTTATACTCTAAATAGCTCTAAATTGTTACGGGCTGCGACAAACCAAACAATAAACCAAAACCGTGCACTTCTAACATCCAAATGCTGACAACCAGACGGATAAATGACTGAACCCCAAGCGGCATTTTGTCTTAAACATGCACTTAATAATCTGATCATAATCAGATTTCTGCACCCTTGCACTTCAGTCTGTGCATGCACACAAATACAACAGTACAGAGTGTAGAGCTGTGGCTCCCGAGGGGCCGGTGGAATGAAAAACCAGGTTGCCAGGTCTGCCTGGTTTACACAATTTAAGATTATTTTTCCTAACAAATATTGAGAGTTGTGGGTTGCAGATTTTTGAAGCTTGTTTCTAAAGTGTTGTTGCTAATTTTTTTTGTTTAATTTCTAAAGACGAATGTAAAACATACATTCAATGAACCGCTGGTCACTTTCTTTTCTCTTTTTTTTTGGTGATTTCGGGCTTTTTTCCATAGACGGTGGGACCTGGAATTAAATGTAGCGCCAGCGGCCAACACCCCAGTGGAGAAATCTGAAACGCAGTATATGCTCATTTTAATAAAGAATTTCAATATTCCCCCTATTCTAAATGAAAATAAAACATTATAAAATAGATACATTTTCCATTTATTCCTGTTCTTTCTGTTTTCTATTATCTGATTACTCAAGCGCATTAGAAACAGATTGGCTTTCTGCAGTTATCTGTTTATTCAAGCAGCTATTCTAAGAGGCTTCGCTTCTCTTTGGGCTCGTTTGACCTGTTGGCTTGCTACCCTCACGGGATCTGGCAACCCTGTAATTAAAAACAGCACCTCCGAAATAGCTACCAAACATGTTTGGGTAAATAATTAAAATAATTCGAGTTTAAAGTTTGCATAAGATCCTTTTAGGATTACTGGCTGGCTTGCGAAGAAGAAATCCAAGTGCATGGTCAGTGCAAAATCCGATTTTCTGCAGTTATCGGGTTATTAAGTGCATGTAAAAACACTCGATGAGGTAACGACGCACGTCACTTCGGGGCAAACGTTCATGTACTGCTCAGAAGAATTGAAAAATCGAAATTGAAAAAATCCAAATGAAACGTCCCCTCATTTCTGTGAGCGGTTTGTAAACGTTTGCCCGAAGTGACAAAATCCAGATATGTTTAGCTTGTGGAAATAATTCTTCAAGACCTTCGTTTATTTTTTTATTTTCGCATCAGTCGTATTGGTTCTCTTCCTAGGAGACTTTTTAGAAGCAGTACGAGCTGTTCCTTTCGTTTTTGGACTTTTCTGCTTGAAAACAGGACCGGTTTAATGGTTTAGTGGTTTAAGAACGGGCATGCGCAGAAGCTTCGTTATTGTTCTCCTCGTTAAAAAAGGTCTCGAACAGGGAGACTTGCTGTTCTTTGGTTAATGAAGGGACGGCACAGTGCACGCACTACAGCAATACATTCATCAGATACAAATCTAGCAAACCGTTACCGTTTGCTCCTGGACCTACTGGTAACTGAAGGTTACATGGTTACGGTTCTGAGAGCGAGGCCAGACCACGGTACACCCGATACCCAGTCCTCCCTCCCTCACAGAAGGATATGGAGACAAATGATAGGGACACACTAACACCTTCACAAACACTATGCAGAATGAAGAACGTACAGTATGCTACGTAGCTGCCTAGCGAGGATCATCTGGGGCGGCGATCTTCTCCAAACTGGGCTCCATACCCCAGATCTCACGGGCGTACTGGGAGATGGTGCGATCGCTGGAGAACTTCCCACAGCCCGCAATGTTTCGGATCACCATCTTAGTCCATTCCTTGGGGTCCTGTTTGAAGAGCAGGTCAGCTTGGTATTTTTATTTTAGTAAAACTTTTTTTACGATCACTGTTTGATCACTGTGCACTGTATTTTCTATTAAAAGCACTACAGGAGCAAGAGCACCCATTCTTTATTTAGGTCTGCATTAAGGCCAAGCCCAATTATTACAGCCGAAATAAAAAGGAACAAGTTTTAACTATGTAAACTCTTTAGTTTGTTCTAATCTCTGTGTTGTTCGGAGGTGGTCAAATCAGGCTGACCAATCAGGGCTGCTGTTGCCGGGCAGAACAGATCAACCTGCTAGCAGCTTATAGGTCGAGCAACAGGCTGACTCTAAACACATGGATAATAAAGAAAATGTGGGTTGGAATAAAGCTGGAAGGCTGGAGAACGATGGTGATAAAGCTCCCAGTGTCTGGTTATAATCGTTTTACTGTTTATCTAAGAGATGCTAACAAAAACACAAAGCAGACCTTCCTGTACTAAATGACACCCATGTTTTTGTGTTTCTTAAGTTGGCTCTGCAAAATCTCTGCCGCATCAAGGGAAGGGAAATTACAGAAGCAAAAGCAGAGAGCGAGTGTTTAGACAGAAAATGGAATGCGCTTCGTGTGAAGGTCCCACTATGTTCCAAATATCATCAACAGGCCCTAATTCTGGTTGGTGTCCTGTAGGACCCTGGAGCTTAACTGGGGCACATTTGCGTGCCGCCCAGGGTGCCCCCCCCCCCCCGTCCACCGTTATAACCCCCGTTTCATCGTTTCTGCAATACCATTGTTCTTCGCGTTGGGGGCTGGGTCTGCGGTACGGACCAGGAGGTGACCGAGTCCAGCCTTTACTTAACACCAACGCCCTAAATTCATGTCCTCAAACGGAGGAGCAAAGAAAGAAAACGAGGAAACGAATGGGAACTTATGAGAAGCACCCAGGCTTCCCATCACCTGATCACGACCACGCATATGAATGCGCAAGGGCAAAGGACACAAGGGTGGGGCAAGAGCCGGTCCTTAACTGTGTACTCCAAAATTGCGTGTTCATTGCGTATTTAGTGCTTTGTTTCTGTGTCGTGAAAACAAGTTTTTAAAGTCGCCTCGTACTCGAGGCTACCGTCACTAAGTATTTTCTGTGAAATAAAAGCTGCACTGACCTTATAGAGAGCGCTGACTCTCTCCTGGCACTTGATGTAATCTTCATAGTCTGCAAACACTTTGAACCTGCAACGGGAATCAGAGCGAAGGGTAAAAAGTAAGCAGAGGAATGAGAAACGTGAAAGAAATGCAGGGGCAAAGTTTCATGTGTAAGCTGCGCCAGTGATCTACATTTCTGGATCACGTTATTTTAGCAGACGCCCTTACACAGAGTGACTTACAACTGACACGAACGTAGAGGGCAATGCAAGAACCGGAGAGCCAAACTCAGACCTTTTTTGGATTGGATTAACCTTACAGTCGAGGCCGACTCTCGGTCGCTTGATGGATCGTGGATCTCCAAACATTTCTGTCTTCCATCCATGTGATCCATGAAGGATTTCGGCAGGATGGTGGAGTGGTTTGCCGTTGCTTTCTCCACCCCTCCCCATTTATCCGGGCTTGGGACCGGCGTGCAGCTGTTTCCAGTGGCACGGCTGGGGTGTTTGCATGCGCAAGTCAACGACAATTTAAAGACACCCATTAACCTAACACGCATGTCTTTGGACTGTGGGAGGAAACCGGAGTACCCGGAGTAAACCCAGGCAGACACGGGGAGGACGTGCAGACTCCAAACAGAAAGGACCCAGGCCGCCCCACCGTGGGATCGAACCCGGGACCTTCTCGCTGTGGGGCGGCACCGAGTCCCCGTGCTTCATTGAACTTAAACCCAAATGGTTCGATGATGAGGGATTTACAGGACTCAGACTTGCACCCTCAACCTTCTGGTCAGTCGTTATGCTGAGCTGTCACTGCTCTGCTCTGATCTGGGATCTGGGCTCTTCTGACCTGTCATGATTCATTAGCATGTTGACCACGTCCTTGACGAGGTCTGGCTGACTGGGGCTGAAGAATCCTCCGGAAATCTGATCCATGGCCTGCTTTAGCTCGGGGATACTGTTGTAGTACTCGGCCGCATTGTACCTGGGCGGGAAAAGAATGAGATACGGTATAGTAAAATATATATAGTAAAAACTACAGGGATAGGGATAGATTCGATCTGTTCATTATTATCCACGTGATGGTCGTATTCTATTTTTGTCTTGATACAAAAGGGAATGGGGGGAATTAACAACAACAGTTCAAGGAAATGGGATTTTTCGAGCTGCACCCGTGATTCTCCCAGCCATGCAGATGCAGAAGTTTAATTGACATCATAAATCACGCCAGAACTGAGCAGTAAGGTAACACACCCCCTTCGGTGGACTAACCCGTGGAGGGTGCGTAGTACGAGAGTCGAACCCTGTTTTCGAATGAACCTATAATGACCGATGAGACAGAGAGAGTGGTGGATTAAATATTTCTTAATAGAAACTCCTCATTGTTCTGGGATAAGCCTTCATGGTCTTGGTGATGTCACGCTGGCACACCAATACGAGTACGTTTGTGTCGCATCTCCTGAAAAAAATCGAACATTTACCAAAAAAACATGCGTAAGTGGTTTGTTTGGGGTTTTTTTCTCACGTGTGTGTGTGTGTGTGTGTGTGTGTGTGTGTGCGTAATAAAGAAATACAGTTTCTTTACTATTTGATCTTATAACGAATCCCTCCCTAAGTAACGATACGGTAAAACATGGACTGTACACAAATCCAAAAATTTACATTAACTCCCGCACTGACCCATAGAACAAATTCCATTCATAAAATGCTGACAGTTTTGAGAATCAGGTCATTTCCTGCCCGCTGGGTCATTTTAATACATTACATTGCATTACATTTGGCAGACGCTTTTATCCAAAGCGACTTACAATAGTTAAGTACAAAAATAATAATAAGTTAAAGGTAA
>JAUZST010007057.1:0-14434 GCA_034779995.1 Parotocinclus haroldoi | reverse complement strand
ATGAGAAAATCACATAGATATATATTTATATATATATATATATATATATATATATATATATATATATATATACACTGCTCTGAAAAGAAAAAAACACTCCCATAAATTGAAATGACTTATTTGGAGAAAAACAACTCAATCAATTTGACATAGAAATGAAACGGAGGTCAAGTGTGTTACAGATCAGCTTTCCTCAACATAGGCTATTTGTCAGGCTTTTTATATACATTAGTGTCTTTTTTCCTTAAAATAGCACAAATGCACATCACAGTTTGAGCAGTGTGATCCAAACTGAGCTAAAGAAAAGTGTACAATGTAATGATTTATGTATTTGTGTATGTATTATTTATATTTATGTATTATGTATTATTTATATTATTATTACTGAACAGAACACCGGTGAAACACACCTAATGACACTCATATGCATACACAGTCACACATATGTCATTACATACTGTACGTATATTATGTACGCATATGCTCAGGTGCCTACTCATATGTATACACACACACATACACAAACACCCATACAGATTCACTGGTATATCTAATCTAATGGTGGCCTAAGACTTTTGAACAGTTCTGTCAAGTTCACATATACTCACAGGTACAGTACACACAAAGACACATATACATACACATACACTTACATAGAGTGCCTACAAAGAATCTGTGGAATTCTGACAATTATACCTCATTAAATTGTCACTTTTTTGGTCTTATGGCCTGAAATTAAAACCATTAAACATATCTTTATTTAAACCAGAAATGAAATAATTGTTCCCCCGAAAATGAAGAAATTGAATAACACTTGGAAGAGTGATCAGTCCCCGGATTTAATACTTCGCAAAACCACCAGTTGCTTTTACAGTCTCTACCAGCTTTGCACCTGGTGTCGAAAATATACGCCCCTTGTTCCTTCAGCCAGTTTTCGTGGAAATCCCGTTAATTTCGTGGAAAAAGACAAGCAACAGTCTCCTTTCCTTAAGTCTGTCCACGGATTTTTTTAAATCACATTGAGGTCAGGATGCCGTTTTGACCTCTCAGCAACTTTCACCTTTCTATCCTTCAAGCCATAATCCATGTTTTTTTTCTAGCAGTCTGTCTCATATCATTTTTTGTAAAGGAAGGTGAATCACTTGCCAAACAGCTGCAAGGTATTATTAAAAAAAAAATGTCGTTCCATTTGGCAGCATCCTGACAAAGATCGAGTCCACGTTGAAGAAAACGCAACAAAACATAATACCGCCACCACCATGTTTCACAGTAGGTATGTATATTTTGGGAGGTGTTTGGACTTCTACCTAACAGGTAACAATCTTGGACTCATCTGACCATAAAACCATTTGCCACATGGCATCAGAGACACAAACGAGACTCTTGTAGCATAGCACTTACTTAAGCAGACTTACACTTACAAAACCAGTCAAAAGTTTGGCTACAACCAGTTCCATTTAATTGTTCCTTATTTCTCCTATTTCAGTGGCAACAAATTGTTGATTTTGGCTGCTGCACTAATTGAAACTTCAGAACTATTTTCCTGAATGATGGACATTTCTCAAAGTAATAGTATTTATTTTAGTAGGTTTCAAGTACCACCTACCTCTGGAACCAGCAATCACCTTACAATTGCTTTTTGCACACATGCATTCACTTCGCAATTATTCAAAATGACACAAAATTGGGAGGATGACTTAATAAGCAAAAAATGAATAATGCTTTCTTTTCGAGAAACATTTTGCACAGACAAACTGAAATGCTCATGTGCATGTAAGAAGCACACACACACACACACACACACACACACACACACACACACACACACACACACACACACACACACACACACACACACAGAAAATTCAACTAAATAAAACAAATTATTCGGAGTCAAAAAGGTTTAATAAAGAATTAAATGAAATAAATATTTAAGCTACAAAAAAAACATACAATTAAAAAACATAGAAAACATAGAATTAAACAATATATAATAAATAATAATATATATTAAAACATATATATTTTTTATATTAATAAAAATATATATATAATCCACAAACTACCAACAAAAAAATGTAAAATAGTGTTTGAAAAAATAAAATAGCACAAAAAAACTCAAACACAGACCTGTATACATAAAAAAAAAACAAATATATATATATATATAATAAAATGTAATTTATTATTAATTTATAATTAATAATGTAGTTAATAAATATTAATGAATAAAAATAACAGTTTAAAGACGGGAGAGCGTAATAATACCAATAATCTTCATAACAATTCAGAATAATTTTTAAACGCATTTTAAATGCATTTCGGATAAAACAGCTGCCCCTAGTGGTTACTGCTGGTATAACAGGCGGATTGTGTAGTTGTGACTCCGCTGCATCCACATTGTATGCGCTGTGCACACACACACACATCGCACAGTGTGTACAATGCAGGTGCAGTGACAGCCCATCCCATAGTACACACACTTTAAACACACACACACACACACACACACCTTTCAGTAGTATTCATTAGAATGACATCATCACGATGAATGAATAAGCTCGGTAATTAGTCAAAAGATCCTCGTCGACCTCCTGTTTTGATCTTACAGGCTACAAGGGGATCAGAGGAGGAAACTTCTGTCATGTTCCTCCCTCAGAAAGAACTGATTCAGATCAAACGGTACTCATCTGAATCACTGAATCATTTAGTCATGATGAATCCGCCCAGCGACTCACCCCAGCCAATCAGAGTGAAGCCCCACAGGTACTTCCTGTCGGAGAAGAAGGTCATGAAGATGAGGCTGTGCAGGTAAAGTCCCTCCACCAGGATCCAGTAATAATTCGTCGCCAAAAAGTACAGGAAGAGAGTGACGGCGATTTTACAGCCCACCTTTAAAGAATCAAAAAGAAGCTCCGATAAATCAACGAAGCATCGAAATGTAACGTTTACAAATATCTATATATTCTTTTCAAAATTTTCCTAAAGCTGTAATGCAATCTTTGCTTTTTGAATCGACTTTAATTTACTGTCGATTTTATTACAACTTACAAACTTCCATTTGTGTATCACATGGGCATGGGCCATAAACAGGGCAAAAGATAACCGAGGTTCCGCTGTAATTCAACTCTCTCTCTCTCTCTCTATATATATATGGTTATCTTTTATTTCTTCTAGAAACGTACAAACTTGCTCTTCTCTGTGGGTGGGATTTCAGTGATGGATTTCAGATCCTCGATGGTGATCCTCTGAGACTCCTCCAGACTGGATCCCGAATACAAAACCACATCTTTGATGAAGATGCTGACGGCTCGGAGCATGAAGGAAACGAAAAGGTGCATGTGGATAAAGTTCCTGGTGCAGTGGAGACGTCTGAGAGACAGAGGGACAGGGACAGAGAAACAGAGAGAGAGAGAGAGAGAGAGAGAGACAGAGAGAGAGAGAGAGAGAGAGACAGAGAGAGAGAAAGAGACAGAGAGAGAGAGAGAGAGAGACAGAGAGAGACAGAGAGAGAGATAGAGGGACAGTTACAGTCCCGTTTGTCTCGTCCCGCTGTCTTACTGATTATAAACAGAAGGACTTAATGAAAAATCTGGATGAGTTTAATTAGCGGAGCTCGTTAACCCTCAGCAGTCTGACCTTTACTAATGAGATGTTAAACAAGGAGGCGAAGCAGCAATAACCTGCAGCAATCAGCACACTAGAGCAAAGCATCATGGGTACAGACATGTTATAATAACGCTAACGAGCCGGACTTACCGAAAATAACCAAGAATAGCGACGGCCACCATGAGAGAACCGAGAGAGACGGAGTAACCGATGGTGTAGATGAGGTAGAGTCGGTCAAACACTTCCTGTATATGAGAGAAGAACACACACACACACACACACACACACACACACACACACACACACACACACACACATATTTAAACATCAATAAAAATACTTAAGAAATTCAACTGATTAAAGTGTGTTTCTGTCTGCAGCCACTAGGAGGCGGCGTAACGCGCTGTACTCTAATAATCAGCAGTATTGCAGTATCAGTGGATGCTGTTCCTCTGTCTCTATACCGCCCCCTAACATCTGTTTTGGAATTACACTTCACGAGGTGTTCTTTACATTTTCACTTTGCTTTGGTTTTTTTTTCTTTCTGTTTGCCATATTTGATTTATTTATTCAAGTATTATCTTTTTTCTTTTACCTTTTTATGCGTTCATTTTCTGTTGTTTTTAAATGGCGATATTGTTTTCTTCCTAAATTCCTTTTCATCCTATGTTTTGTCTCATTTCTTTTCGACATCTTTCTAGCTCATGTTCTGTTTATTTACCTGTTTCTTTCCCTTCCTTTTCCTCCTTTCACCTTTCTTTATCTTTACCTACCTTTCATTATTCTCTTTTTCTTGATTGTTGTGCTTTTATTTCTGTTCACTTTATCGAGGTCCTCTTTCTTTTCATTTATTCTTCATGTCTTTTAAAATGTCTGTACATTTAATTCTGTCCTTTTCTCTAACTGTTTAAAATCGTACTTATTTCCATTTTTTAGGTTTTTTTCCCTTTTGTTTTCTTGTTTTTACTTTCCTTACTGTCCAAACTAAACCCTGTTCTTTTAATAACAAGTGGGAACTTTTATTTTGGATTTGGAACCCTGTACCAGAACCAGATCCAGTAAAAAAAAAAAGGTAGAGGGGTGTGGCTTCTGTATCTCTCAGGCCAGGTAGAGGGCGTGGCCTGTGGATGAGAGTCAGTATAAGGGGGCGTGGCCTGTAGACGTACCCTCTCCTGGCTCTGGTTGTAGTGAGTGAGGAACTTTGTACATTCGCTGTAATTGGCCCAGGTTTTGTTACTCGCAGCCAATTCCCAACTTCCATTTAAATCACACTTCCTGTATGCGTAACCTAGAAACACACACACACACACACACACACACACACACACACACACACTGATGATTTAGCATTAAACACTCCTGGCTGGACCCTTTTTATCATATTAGGGTTTAACAGTTTGGGACTCACCTTTGTGATTAAAGTCGTAGATGTAATCCGGACAGGAAGTGGATACCATCTGACCTGGAACTCCCTCAGGCCAGCAGAGGAACCCGTCCCACTCGGGTACGCAGTTACCCTCTAACGCAAAATCAGTCAGATCAGAGAACAAGGCAAGAGAGTGTGAGTGATCATTTGACATTATAAGATTACCTCCTTTTAATTCTTTTCCTGATTGGTACAGAATGTTTTGGGGGCGGAGCCTGTTCGGGAGCCTTTAGCAAGAGGCTGTGGCTAGCAAATACCTGAGCATTAGGCCACGCCTCTCACATCCCCAAACTGCAGGGTTTAATTATGAGACCACGAGCCCATTCAAACACCCGCCAACCCACTGGACCACCCCCTCGCCCACCCGCTCGCCCGCCCGCCCGCTCGCCCGCTCGCCCGCCCGCCCGCCTGCCCGAGCCCCGGCTGCTTCCCAATCAAACAGTCCGGATGATTGAGGCCGGCATGTTTCAATGCATTAGCACTTTTAAAACGTTCTCATATGTCGAGTGTGTGTGTGTGTGTGTGTGTGTGTGTGTGTGTGTGTGTGTGTGTGTGTGTGTGTGTGATAATGAGGCCTGCTCCTTATTCCCACAGCTCCTTGGCTTCGGTGTGTGTTTTCAGCTTCGATGTCATATTTATTAAAACCAGCTGCTGCATAATAGGCAGTTATAGTATAACACACACACACACACACACACACACACACACACACACACACACACACACACTACCACTAAGGAAAGAGAATTCAAAGCTCCGTCGCTCTGTAATTAAAGACCCTGGCTCTGTTTCTCGTTCTTTTTTTATAATAACAATAACCTCAGACCTTCAGAGGAGCGCCAGTGCCACCCTGCAGCCCCCGGGCCGGGCCGGGCCGGGCCACGCCATGCTGTGCCCACCTAGCAAAGCTTTAAATTGAGCTCCAGCCATGCAGGAGCCGAGCGGTACCCCTCGTTCCCCTCAGAAGCAGCTCCCTGAGTGCGAAAGCGCTGCTGGCTGAGCTCGTTTTTGGGGGTTAGGATGATGAAATATGAGTCGTCCCCCCGTACCCTATAATCTCAGGCTGTAAAGCCGCACCCCTCAGATCCGAAAATGTCAAACTAAAGCTTAAAAAGGATAAAAATAGAAAAATAAACCCCCCCCCAAAAAACCACGGCGACTGTCGGCATGGACGTTTTTTATTATCCAGCAGAGCGTTAAAGATCACAGACTTACCCAGAACCTGAGGGAGTGTCCTAAATCAAATCATCATACCGTACAGGGGGGAGGGGGGGGTCGCTAATCACCTCCCAATGCCGTTATTGATCTATAGACCAATCAAATTTTTTCTCCTCTTGATTTTTCGCTCTAATCAAATAAACAAATCGACCATCTCGTAAATTCTTTTTTCTTTTTTCTTTTGTTTCTTTTGCTTCTTTCTTTCCTTTCTTTAATTTCTTTGTCTTATTTTTTATGTTTGACTTTCTTATAATTTCCTCCCTTTTTTTTTTGGTTACGTTCCTACTTTGCTTCTTTTTTTTTCCTTCTTTGAAATGTTTTTTTTATTCTGATTATTTTCTCCATTACATTTTCTTTTCACTTTATTCTTTTTAAATTGTCTTTTATTTTCCTACCTTTTTCCTTTCCGTTGTTTTTGTCATGTGTTTCACTCTCATTGTTTTTTCTTTTTTTTGTCTGTTCTTTTCCTATTTTTGCATATTTTGTTTGATGTTTTTTTCTTCTGTTTTACCTTGTTTTTTTATTTTTGTTTTCTAGCTGTTGTTTTTTTTGTTGACTTTTTCTTACCTTTTTATTGCTTTGTCATTTTTGTGAAATGTGTTTTCATGTGATCTTTAGATCCCATGGCAGGACGTTTTGAGGTTGTGTATGAGCACAGCTCCAGAGTCCAGTGTTAGTGCTTTACACCACATAAAACGATGAACAGCTACTAGACATTCATCTTGTCCTGCTTCTTTCAAAATATCTGAGTTGTAGCTTTAAAGCACAAACGTACCAGTGTGTGCCCCCCCCCACCCCCCCCCCACACACACACTAATAATAACTGAACATAAACACTGATCTATCTTTATACTAAAGAACCTGAAGCTTTTACTCAATAAGAACCTTGTTTCTTGTTTTTTTTTCTGAGCTCTGAGGTTCGACAAGAATAGCTATAGCAGACAGAACTAGCCGCTCGCTAACTCTCAAACCACGCCGAGCAAACACTCCAACAAGAACGGCTAATAATAACCAGCTAAAAACCACCAAGAACTGCAGGGGTAAAAAACAACCTGAATCATACACTACATTCAGCCTGAGGGAGGGGCATGTCCCTAGTGATCATACACTACATTCAGTCTGAGGGAGGGGCATGTCCCTAGTGATCATACACTACATTCAGTCTGAGGGAGGACCGTGTCCCTAATAATCATACACTACATTCAGTCTGAGGGAGTCACATGCCCATAATGATCATACACTACATTCAGTCTGAGGGAGGGACATGTCCCTAATGATCATACACTACATTCAGCCTGAGGGAGGGACATGACCCTAGTGATCATACACTATATCCAGCCTGTTTATAAATTATCATTTCATTATCTAAGGAAAAAATAGAAGAATAAATATAAAAAAAATGAAATGGAAAAAAAGTGATATATATTTTTGAATTACTGCTTAAAATGCAAGAAAAAGAAGAAAAGACGAAATATTAATAAATGACCAACAATTACATAAAAGAGAGGAAAAACCAAAAAGAAAAAAAGAAAACAATTCAGACTTAAAACAAGAAAAAGATCAAATCAAACATAAAGAAAGCAGGGCACTGGGAGAACATGCAAATCACACAGGCTAAATGCCAGGATGGGAAATGTTAGTACTGTTATTTATTTCTTTATTTTTTTTATATTAGACTCACATACAATATTAGACTCAATACAAGAACATCATTATTTATAGTTTTATTATTATTATTATTATTATTAATATTTACTTTACACACACACATTACTTTTGTTCTATTTTATTTAAACACTTTATTCTTTAGGCTTTATCTCTCTAATCGATTTTTAATTTTAATTCTAAAAACAAACAGTGACAAAGGCCTTAAAAAAAAGATCAATAAAGACGTTATATGTCGTGAGATAAAAATCAATCAATAAACATAAGTAATGGATCAGAGGGGGTCTGAAAGAAAGAAAACAAAATAAAGATCATAAGGAATAAAAGAAGAACAATGTAGTACAAAAAGAAAGAAAAGTAAATTTAAGAAATAAAAATAATGAGGGACGTTTTCTGACTGACCTGCGTTTTTGTGTCGGGACTTGATAAGCCTCTCACACTTCCTTTTGGCGTTAACGAGCAGGTAGATCTGTTCTTCTTTAGTGAGAACATCATCAGAATCCACCTAAAAAACAACAACAACAAAAACATACGACATGTCAGCGAACAAAAATAAAAAAGCATGAATTTATTAAACATTAAGGTAAGAACAAAGCTCAAGGTTTTTTTTTTTTTAGATCCGTTACGTTAAATAAAAAAGGGAAAAAGAAAAGGTAAAGAAAGGAAGGAAAACTAAGAAAAAAGAGAGAGGAAGAAAAAAAGAAAAAGAACCATAAGAGAAGGTATAACATACAATAAAAATGAAATAAAAAATAAAAAAACAGACTTTGGTCGGATCTCTAATAGCCCAAAAACATGAAGGATTCTTTTTATTCTCACTATAAACACACACAGTCTATTTTTTTTTGTTTTTGTTGGGATGATATTTTGGGATGTGAAAGGCAGTAAAGAAGTTAAGCGTTTACTCAAAGCAAACAACCACAAGTGGAATAACATTTGAGGGGGGAGGAGTAAAGAGGAGTGTGACATCACAACCCCCCACAGCACAGAAAAAAAAACACAAGTAAATAAAGAATTAAATAAATCTCTCGTCTCATCTGCTTCTACCTGGAATCCAAAAACAAGCCCCATAAACAGAGCTAAAAACGTCGTCTCACCACGGGACCTCAAATCAAACATCACAAATACTAAAGATGAAAACAATAACAGTGACATAGAGAAAAAAAAGAAATAATAATCAGGCTAGCATTATAAATGACTAATCATTATAATATAAAGAGAAATAAAAAGAAATGCATCCACACAAACGGAAAAAAGGTCATAAAAAGAAACACACGAGGAAACAAATATTAAACAAAAATGTAAGTAGAAATAAAAATCACAAACAACAAAAAATGTTAAGGACAAAAGATGTGTAAAAACTCAACAAAAAAAATTACAAACTCATTTAGAGAATCAAGGAAGGAAAAAGAAGCTAAAGAAAGAAAAAAAGGAATAACAGGACAATAATAACAACTAAGGACAGGAAAGAGAAGAAAAAATAAAATAAGAACAGTAAGATAAAAGACCTGTTTATTAAAAATATGAAGCAAAACAAACTAATGAAAGAATATCAAACATGTAAAGGAAAAAAAACCCAGAAAAAAACAAAGAAAGAAAGAAAGGAAAGGACAGGGAGCGATTCTTCTTAAATAATAAAAAAAATAACAGAAGAAACTAGAAACACTGTGTAACTCAAGAAAAAGAAAAGCAAAAGGAAATAAAGAATAACACAGAATGAAAGAAACCCTTCAATTTATGATTTATTCCAAAAAAAAGTTTGTTGGATGAAGAAGATTTAAAAAAAAACATTCCGACACTACAAACAAAAAAAAAAAAAAACTAAACACAAAGAGGTGAAGCTTTTAGAGAAAGACTTGCTTGTTGTTTTTTTGGTTTACTTTTCTTTAGCGAGTGTGTAAGCTGTGTTTGTACTGTTAGCATCCAGCGCGTTTGCTTTTTCGACTAAAGAATAATATTTAAAAAGAATCACACGGCGACAGAAAGTTCCCCAAAAATAAGCAGCTTTCTGTTTGTCATCGTTTAGGAAAATGAAAGGCCGTCGAGCAGCCGTTGTTTTGTTTTGTGATGTTTGTTTGTTCTATTTTTGGACGTTTGCCTCTGGTTTCTGTCTGAGTCGAGCGCATGAGCTTCGGCTTAAATAAACACGTAATAATAAAAAAAAGAAAGAAAGAAAGAACTTTGGCTCACATTAAGAACATCACTGAACCTGGCAAAAAAAAGAAAAGAAAAGAAAAGAAAAGAAAAGAAAAGAAAAAAAAGAAAAGAAAAAAAAGAAAAGAAAAGAAAAAAAAAAGAAAAAAAAGAAAAGAAGAGAGAATTTTGAGGCAGATGGAAGCGCTGTTCGAAATTAAACATCAGATTTTTGAATTCTTCTTTTCTTTTTTTATTTAGATTTATTTTTTTATTTTTGCGCTACAGTCAAAATTAAATGTTATTAAAGGTATACATCATATTTAGAATAAAATACAGAAAAATGTACTTTAATTATAATTTTTTAAATTACCCCCACACCCGCTCAGATCAAACCCTGGGCTTTTATAAGAGGATAAAAAAGTTTAGTAGTTGGTATAAAAATCATCACTTTTAAAAGCAGGAGTGTAGATATATTTTTTTTTAAATAGAACAAAAAGAAAAAGGGTGATAAAGAAGAAAGACGCGAAAAGAAAATGTAAAAAATCTGAAAACAAAGAGAGGCATGAATTAAAGAATGTAAAACAAGAACGTACAGAAAGAGGAGAGAAAACAAAAAAGAAAACAAAGGGAAGGAAAAAAGAGGGTAAGAAATAAAACGTAAGCTACAAACTGTAGGAAGAACAAAAAGAAGGAACAAATAATAAATAAAAAAAGAAAAAGTGGGAAAAGGGGAATTATGAAAGGAGAAAAGAAATAACAAGCAGCGTTTTTTATTTCAGATTTGTAATTTTGTTTCATAATTTTTTGGAATAAATGATGTCACGTGTGCAGAGCGAGTTTGTTTTATGAAGATTCGAGCTGATGTTTGTTTTCTCTTTCTTGCTTTTGGTCGGAGTGACGCTGATGCTCAGGGTCCGAGAGGAAGAAAAAAGGGGTGGGTTTGGTTTGGATACGAGGTCAGAGGGTCGGAGCCAAACAGGATTCTGGAAGCTGCAATGTCTTTCTGACAAAAAAACCCCACAAACCAGGAGTCAAGCTGAGGCGTCCCGTCCCGTCCCGTCCCGTCCCGTCCCGTCCCGTCCAAACCACACTGTGCCTTAAAGCTCCATTCAGGCCCTAATTACGGCTTTTCCTCCTCTGAACGGAGGGTGGGGAGGGGGGGGGGGTGTTTGGGGTGGAAACATGGCTCCTCTCCTCCTAATCGACCACAACTCAACGTTTGATCCGTCACTTACAGAGGAACTCGAAAATAAAAACAAACAGAAACACAAATGTTTCTCTTTCCTTTTGTTTTTCCTTTCTGATCTCACAGGAGCTCGTCTTTTATTTAATGAACTTTGACTCCCCGTCCAGGTTTAACATCAAAACGAAATGTAAACACGTCCTAGAACCGACCGGTGTGGGGCACCACGGGGCATCCAAAAATAAAAAGTCAAAGGAACTTGTGTGGGGGAGCTTACTAACGTAAATAAGAAAAAAAAAGAAAAGAAAACTAAACGACAAGAGAAGGAAGAAGGTAAAAGGGTAAGAAAAAGAAAGAAAGAAAAGGCATAGGAGACGAAAGTAAATAAAGTAAAAGAAAAAGATTTAAAGCAGGAGAATCACAAATAAGGAGCAAAAGAAAAACTGAATTAAAGACAGAAGCGAGGAGGAAAAGAACGAAGGAAAGATACGCAAACAAAGAGAAAATAAAGGGGATTTGAAAGGAATAAATAAAAAAGGAAAAGAATCAGAAACAAACAAAGAACAAGAAGGACTGAAAGGTCAATTAAGCACGAGAGAAAGAAGCAAAAAGAAAAGAATAAATCAGGAAAAAAGAGGCAAAATTAAAAGAGCAAACCCTTATTATCATGTTTAGGTTTTTTTTTATGTTTTCTGCACGTTTATTGTCATTATAATGAGATCTGGTTTCTTTAATAAGCCTTAGAATCCGATCTCCTGTTCCTCCGGCTCTGAGGCATGACATCATAAAGCTATTAGCGGGGTCTCGTTAAGCTAACGAGGCCGGGGCTCTTATTAAATCAATGTAATTAGCCATTAATAACGACCCGCGTCGTGCATCAGGATTAGCGATTAAAGAGCAAAAACAAAATTTAAAAAACGATAATTACAGGCACACGCGAGCTCGTTAATTAACCCTCGTTACGGCGTCTGAGAGCACACACGGGCACGAGGAGAACATACCAAACTCCACAGGCACAGAACAGAAGCAAAACTCAATCAGGTCTCCAAAAAGTGGAACTGGACCATCGTTGGTCCTGTTAAGCCTCGTTATGTGGGGACTGGTTTGGATAACGAGAACCTATTAACATTAGTTCCTATGCTGAAAGCCCTACCTGGTTCCTGTACATTCTAAACCCCGCCTACAACTAAGTTTGTTTATGTCCTGCCTTCTCACTCGGCCCCCAGGCACGATGTCATTCAGCATGAGAGCGGCTGATTAACGAGCAATTAACAAACGAATTAACGCAGAACGCTCGGCTCTGATTGGCTCGTTAAAGGGCCCGGTGTGAACAGGAAGGTCAAGCCGGTTCATCGGTTTTAACATTGTTTGACCTCATCAAACCAGGTGCTCTTAATCTTAATCAGCCGAGCATAACGAGACGCTCGTCTGGGGGGGTGGGGGGGGAGGGGGGAGGAGGGAGGAGGAGGGGGGGGGGTCGTCATACGACGTCATATTGGAATAAAAACACAGGCCAAGATTATTTTATTTTATTACTACGTGCAAAAGTGTGCAGTGATAATTAAAATATATATATATATATTTATTCAAAACATATTTCTAAACATGAAAAATATTTTACTTTTTTTTCCTAACATATTGTTACGTTTTTTATTTAGTACCATTCTATTTGATTCTCCTTTTTAGATTTGATTACGTTATTATGTGCAACAAAAAAAGAGAGGCGTGATTAAATATTTATTTAAAAATGTTTAGAGACGTTTAAAATAATAATAGATAATAATAATAATAATAAAGAATAATTCTCTAAAATATTTATTTTAACCACCTATTTACTGGAATCATGTTTATAAAATTCCATTCTATTTTCTTTATCATTTTTCAGGTGCAAAATATATATATATTTATTTTTTTATCAAGAAGAAATAATATTTGGTAATTTTTAGAATACTTCTGATTATTTATATATATATATATATATATATAATACATAATAATTTAATAAAATGTTAAATTGCAGTTACATAAACTGACGTTTTATTCAATTCTAAAAATGTTATGACAGTCACATTTATTTAAACTATATATTTATTATATTTATTTATTTGGCCATATTTCCATTGAATTGAATTATCTTATATTTTATGGATCTTTGCATTCATTCGATTCTTATCTCATCCGTTTCATATCATATCAGGGTCAAAGTCTGCATTAAAAAAAATAAAAAACATTTTCATTAAGAATAAACTACATTTAAAACATCCGATGCTTTTTTTTTTTATTTAAAATGTTGTAATTTGTTGAAGTCGAATTTCTTTACTGTACATTATTTGACATTTATTGAGTTTTGTATTTCTATAATAATTTGCATGATATTAATATTGTATAGAAATTCCAGCGCTGTGGAGAGAGAAACAAAATCCGAAATAAAATCTAATCTACAGATTGACCGGGATTCGTGATGTCATCGTTTCTAAATTCAAACCGAGGCGCTTGTGAATTGGGCTACCGTCCGTAATCCCCGGCCCGCCCCCACCGATCACAGGCCTTGGTGTTACCATGGGAACGGGGCTGAATGAGATGTGTAATGAAATCAGTGTTTTTTTCTCTGTGAGGTGGAGACGTTTAACACCGAGCTGTGTACAGAACACCACAGGTCCCCGAGGTGCAACCCCAAACTAATAAGGCTTCATTCAGGAGTCTCACACACACACACACACACACACACACACACACACACACACACACACACACACACCGCCGTACGAAGTTCCAGCTCACAGCTCCACCTCTGTCAGCCTCATCACCTCATCACACCCCCCACACCCCCACACACACCCCCCATACACACCCCCACACACACCCCCCACACACCCCCCCCCCACACTTCACCTCCTTCCCGGACTCTGACTCGGGCCGTTCCTAAACATGCTTAGGGTCGTTCTCTTGCTACCTAACCCATGTCCTCTTCAGTACTAATCAATCAACCAATCAATAATCAATCATTAAACAGTATTGATAAAGCAGAGGGTGCTGATCGGGACGGAGGCATGTGGAATGCATCACACTGCCGACAATGAGAAACCACATATCTTCACATCTCACACAGACCTGAGCAAAAGTTTGGGGGGGGGGGGGGGGGGGGGGGGGGGGGGGGGGGGGGGGGGGGGGGGGGGGGGGGGGGGGGGGGGGGGGGG
>JAUZST010007056.1:0-39779 GCA_034779995.1 Parotocinclus haroldoi | reverse complement strand
CGGTACTTTAGGATTCGGTCCGAATAAGCGGCTGGTCCCATTAACCGGTGGTCCAATTAACCAGATTCGACTGTACTGTCCTTTTCCATACAGCCAGTATATGAGGTTCATACTCATTCAACAGCTTAGACAGCCAAGTCAAGCATGATGCCCTTGTCGAGTATATTCATGGATCACTGAAAGCACGTCTCACTATGTGCGTTTGTGCATGTTTCCATGTAGGCGCTTGGGAATGGGAATTTCTGGAGGAGGCTTTGGCTGAGAAGCTCAAGAACCCTTTAGCGGTGGCCCAGCTATTAGACAGAGTACGCTCGTTTGTGGGAAGAGAAAAGGTCAGAGGACAGGGGGTGATCTGTCAACAACAGGTATGCTGTTACTGGTAACAACTGTGCTGTTAAACACCATATATAGCATCGAGAATACAGTAGGAGGCACAGCTAAGTGGTAAATATACACACTGCTCACAAGAAATTAAGGAATATTTCATTATGGGAGATTTCATTCCGAAGTATCCCCTAATTTTTGTAAATAGGGCAGCACGGTAGTTTGGTGGGTACCGGGTTCAATCCCAGGGTGGAGCGGTCTGGGTCCTCCCTATGTCTGCGTGGGTTTACCCTGGGCACTCCAGTTTCCTCCCACAGTCCAAAAGACATGCGTGTTAGGTTAATTGGTGTCTCTAAAGTGGCCCTTCGTGTGTAACTGTGCGTGTGTGGCCTACGATGGACTGGGGTTGGTCCAGAGTTTCCGGATGGGAAATATGGATGGATGGATATATTACTTAGCTACATTCGCCACATTTCACATCTAATTTTAAAGGTTGCCAAGTATTGTCTAATTATCGTTATCAACAAAATCCCGGAAAATAGCTTTATTCAACGCAATTGTATTGTATTTGTACTCGATCAGCGAGACAGCAGACGTTTAATAGATGTTTTTTTTTTTTTTGCAGACTCAGAGAGACACGCCCACTTCCCGTCAGCAGCAAAGCCCTCAAACCTTGAGCATCATCTTTAACTCTCCTCTTTACTCTGATGTCATTTTCATGGTGCAAGGCAAGTCATTTGGTTTATTTTAATCACGCGCATACAACCGTTTGCACTTGAATCTTCTGTTAACACCAGTATAGTTTCCCCTTTGCTGCTCTTTGCGGATCCGGATTTGAGTTTCCTGCTTGTTGCCATGGTTTCGTTGTTAGCGGTACCTTCAAGTCACCTGATGTTTGCGACAGCCGTCTGGATTCTGATTTCAGGAAGCGTGCTGCCTGCGCACAGGGCCGTGCTTGTGGCTCGCTGTGATGTTATGGCGGCCATGTTTAGCGGGAAGTATGCCGAGGCCCGGAGTCGAGTCGTACCCATACACGGAGTCTCCTCCGAGACCTTCCTTGCCTTCTTGGAGTATCTCTACACTGACACATGCTGCCCAGGTGTGCCATTTTTCCTCTATTCATGGATTGTTGAATTGGAACGGGGTGATAACTCTGGTGGCTCGGTGATAAGAACCAGCTGCCGAGGGCTTCAGTTCGAATCCCAGATGGCACTCAAAAAGAAGGTCAGGTACTTTACTGAGTCCTGCAGTGGAATGGACACTGCCTTGCCCTGTACCTCTGCCTGCAGTGAGTGAATTCCAGGTTAGGCTCTTGACAGTGTTGCCAGATCTCGACGGAGAAATAAGCAACCAGGTTTATAGAAACACAACTGGCCAAGTGAATAGGCATGAGAAAAAAAACCCCGAAAAAAGCGAAGTACCAAAATGAGAGATACCATTTGATACATTTATATATATATATTCATGTTGTAGACGAGAGCCAGGTCCGAGTCAGGACCAAGACGAGCATGGCAGCTAAGCATAATTTAACTTTATTTTGTGGATTTGTGAATTTTTATGCATGCTGTTGTTCTTTTGAAACGTGCACATACACTGCTAACAAAAATGACGTGAAATTTCAGAATGAATCCATTTACACTTACATCATTAAGTATATTATGTATATTATCATTATCCAGAGCGACTTACAATTAAAACAGTCTTACAATCCAAGCAATTGTGGGCTAAGGGCCTTGCTCAGGGACCCAACTGTGGCAGAGGTGGGATATAATCCTCCAGGGATTTCCCTTCTGGACCTTCTGATCCATAGTCCAGCACCTTAACCACTAGGCCACCACAGTCTCACAACGAGGATCCCACAAGAACTGCTGGACAATCTGATCCTGTCCTGTCCTGATCCTTTCCTCTTGGGTGACCATACAGCCTACTGAACAGTCAATGTGGGACACTCTCGCCAAGTTTGACATGCTTCTGCTCACCCCCATCTCATATGCATAATCAAACAACTTTCTTGGACTTATCCGAGAAATCTAAGTAATTTCCCCTCTTTTTTTCAGCAGTGTACTGAGATGTCAAAGACCCATACGATCTGACACTAGGCAAAAAAAGATGTGATGATGCCATAAATATGCAAGGGAGCTCATTACATCATCTAGCAACATTTAGCCACGCAATGCTGTGTGGTGCAGTTTTGAAGGAACGGAGTTGTAGCCAGAACATCAGGACCAAATAGCAGTTTAACTTTCTTAAACAAGTCTAGTGGAGAAAGAATGGATCTGAAACAACCAAGACCACTTTAGAAACAAGCCCAAAACCCCCTCCCCGGATACCACTTTATAAGCGACTTCACAGCAAAATCTAATAAGCGGTGGCATGGCAACTGTGGCTGCACACTCCCCTGTAGCCATGTCGAGGGTTTGAATACTGGACTGTACGAATTGGAGCGTTGCACTCGGTCTCAGCGATCCGAGGGAACCTTCACACAGTTACTGAACGTCAGAATCGTACATCTCTGAGCAGTTCCTTTTGACGAGCAGATCGAATTGAGGGCTGTTTAGTCATGGCGTGACGTGGACGTGATGGATGTTTGGCTTCTAAATAAGCAGGGCCCACTCCTTCATAGACTATAATTCATTTTGATTGGCAGCCTTAGAGCTGTGCAGTGGAGAACCTGACGGCTTGTGCGTCTGTCTGTGTTTAGCCAGTGTTTTGCAGGCTATGGCTGTACTCGTCTGCGCAGAGATGTACCAGGTCAAGCGTCTGCAGCACCTCTGTGAGGTGTGCGTGTGCGCCTATCTGCAGAGCATGCCCAGCCGGGAACTGGCCTCCACCAGCATCAGTGTGATACGCTTACTGAGAAGAGCAAAGGTAAGGCCAAGTCCGAGTCGCTATACAGGCCCTGGTACCCAGCGTAGGACGGATTTGAACCGTGACCGTATTCGAATCTCCTGGGTTTCAGTGTCACAATGCCGATCAGCTGTACGTTTGGCTCCTCCACTTCATCGCCAATAACTATCTGATCTTCAGCCACAAACCCGACTTCCTGGAGCTATCAGGTGAGCTGTCAAAGAGAGCATCTGGGCCCATGTGCAGAATAATTACAACAAACAAGAGTGAGCAAAAAAAAAAAAAAAAGCCTGACCAACTGCCCTCAACCACATCTGACATATGGTAGAGTACACGAACGCATACAGAGAATCCTAACGCAGGTGACCCTGGGCCGCCCTGCCTTGTCATTACTAATAATAATGATACAAATAAAGCATAAGATGCAGGTACGCGCCGCAAATCGTCCATTTGAATATCTGTTGGTGGTCTGATATTATCCTTATTATTTCAGTTAATAACTATACAGCAGTCCCTCGTTTAACCGGGGGGGGGGGGATAAACGAACATCCGCGAAGTAGGGAAGCTATATTTAGAATTTATATTTATACACAATATTTAAGTATTTATACGCTATTTTAGCCGTAGAACTTGCAGAACGTTTGGGTGGCATCGCAGGGCTTGAATGAATTCGGTCTGTAATAAAACTTTGACAAACGGCGAACACGACAGCGCAGATAAAAACTCGTCACGTCGGCAAGTAGCGACTCAGGCGGCCGATGCTCTGGTCTTACTTCTTGTTTTTGGTGAGTATTCATCCGCTGAGTAAATACACCATTTACTGTAAATCGTCATATTTTATGATTTATAACATTCCTTTATTGTTAGAATTAACATGTTTTTTATAAATCCGCAATATATTTTTACCATTCATATTTTTCGAAAAACCGCGATGCACCGAGTCTGCGAATGGTGAACCGCAAAATGGCGAGGGAACACTGTTCATTATTGTCAATGAGTGTATTCAATTTTTTTTTTTACATTTTATTCTGTGTTAATAACTTTTAAACCACAAGATATTCCAAATTTGATTGTGACAATCGATGTCTGAGACAATTCTAGTCTTCTTTGATATGCTCCATGACCACCTTCCCATTGGAAGAACTTGCCCTTGATCCAATTAGGTGGCTTCCAAGATGGTGACCATGGTCCGGACATAGCCTAAAAGATAGGCTCCCTCACCCATTACTTGTTAGGGTATTCAGATATGTCATTTTCCCTTTTGTTTGTGAAATCTAAAGGCGTGCTGGTGTCGATCTTGACTATAACACTAGCTCATAAGAGATGAGAGTGTAACGCTGTAGTTCTTTAGTACCATAAATATTTGGCTTAGTGAGATTTAAATAATGACTACATAATGACTGCATTACTTCAACTTTATATTCATAATATGCAGAAGTTTGTCCCAAACTAATCACGAGCCATGCTAATTACGAGCCTTTGTGCGTCGCATTATGCAGAGTATAAGGCATCGCGCTTGCCACCTGAAATCAGCAGCCATGTGATGCAATTACAAAAGCGTTTAGCGAAAATTATTTTCATATCTTAAGCCCAATCAAATCCATTATTCCACTCAGCCAAGATAAATGTCCATGTCACACCTGTCAGGACTAATTACTGTGAATGGCAGTTTGTTTGTTTAGACTGTTTGTTTATGGCAGGGGTGGGGTTGAGTATATGTGCTAATGTGTGGTTTAACCCGATCAGAGAATCTCAGCAGAGAATTAGGATTCTGAAAAGTTGCTCAATTATGCAGAGTTACAGTTCCCATAGAAAACAGCCTGTCCAGGTCCTTACCTTTTATCACATTACTCCCTGAAAATGAAAATAAATTAGCTCTACCTTCATATTATTTATCTTTTATTATAACCCTCAACATTAAGAGGCAGTAATATCTTATTAATTGTTCAAATTAATTATAAAAACATATGGCTTAGATAAGTGATACAACCAGCCGCCTTCCAGATCACACACCAAGGTTAAATGGCTCCAGGCTGACATGAAATGTAGTGGGGTTTTATTACTTTGAAAGAATTAATTCATTATTCTTGAGAACTTTACGATATGGTAGGAATTTGCGGTGTCATGGTAAGAAACGTCTTGCACCAGTACAGACAGAGATTGTTGGAAGAAGGGGGGTTTAACAGATGAATTAGTGACATGTAGAGTTGTTGGAATGTATACGTTTTTTGTGTATTAATGTAAACATGATATTTGTAAGTGATTGCAATATTAACGTGAACTAGTAAAGGATGTTTTTTTACTGGGAAAAACTGTACAATTGAAAGGAGGCTCCAGTTACCCTGTTAGGTCGCCTCTAGCCTGGATACAATATGGGATGAGGTTGGTCATTGGATTTTTGTGCCACATTTGCGCACAGCTGTTGCAGCTGAACCTGTAGATTCCCATGGCTAACACTAGCAATTGGGGCGGTGTGCCACACTAGAGCAAAGGTCGGATTGAGGCGCTCACCACGAGGCCTAAACCCCAACCTGATCATCATCTGATCCCAAGGAGAACCTGGAATTATCTCTAAAGATTATACAGGAGCAGGATTTAGTTCCATGCTTTCCTTTCAGTTGACTGCAATCATGAAAACTTGTTTTCACCAAGAACACAGTACATGAAATAAAACTTAATAAACTCAGCATGAGCTATTGGAATTACTGAATCACACAGCTTGACTCATACAAGTTTAATGTTCCGCTGCCAGTTCCAGAACCACTTAGATGTTCCTCCAGCTCAGCTTTACTCTACTGTCTCCCTCAACAGAAACCAGTCCCGCCATTCCCGGGCCACACCAGAGTGCAGTAACTCCCTCCATCATGTAGCTATTAGGAGACGATGTGCTTCCAAGGACTTACCGCTGAGGACTCATTATCTTAAATCTATTTCGTTATTCAATTTCAACTTTATAATTTACTTCAGTTTTACTTTTAATACAACTTAAATATTTCAGTTAATATTTAGGCCACCCGAGGACCTCGGGTCCCTTATTGAATCTTGGTTCCTCCCAAGGTTTCTTCCTTTCATATTCAGGGAGTTTTTCCTTGCCACTGTCACCCTAGGCTTGCTTAATTTGGGATTGGCCTTTTAAGAGATGACAATATTTTAAAGGGGCTTTGAGACAATGCTCCGTTGTAAGAAGCGCTATAGAAATCCATTCGACTTGACTTGACTTTAAGCAGTGCCGAGTACAGAGAAACCCGAGAACGAAACTCTCTGTTCTACTGTATAATATTGTCTAAGATCAGACCCAAACATTTCATGAATTCGTCACTTTATAATCTTCTTTTCCACTGATCTTCATTCCAATCTTTGTGAGCTTAACCCTATCCACAACCACCATTCCTGATCAACTTCTTCAAACTGTAGAAAGATTCGATGCAACCGCACGTTTTTTTTGGTGTTAATACTTGCTGTAAACCTTGGGTTTGAGAAAGACTCTATATAAATGAAACTTTATTATTATTATTATTATTATTATTATTATTAATTGCCAAATCTGCTCTCGGAGTAAATCTGTTCCAAACTATGTTCGAGTTGCCCCAGGTTTCATTCATCTTTTTCACATTATTCCATTCATGCCTTCTATGAGTTCTTTAAACCGTTGAATAACTTCTTAGATTTTTTCTCTCCTGTGCTCAAATTTTAGCAGGTGCACACATTATTCAAATCCAGACTTTGCTTGGGGTGACAACAACATCTGGTGGCGTGTTAAAATGCAAACACAATGAAAAAAGCTGACATCTAGTCTCATCTTGTCACTTTTGGACAGTTTCTTTTTCTTCTTAATTTTAATTCACTTTTAACTGAATTGTTTGTGTTTAGTGCACTAACATAAGAAATCGGAACAGTTTCATGTACTCATTGTCCTCATTACCAAGCGTTCTTTTGAATTCTTTGCTTAAGGGAATCCGTGTGTGTACTTTTTACTTTTACGGCATTTTGAAGACGTCATAAACCTGTTAAATTATAGAAGGGATTTGTTTTTTGGTTTTTTTCGTGGAAGACATTTCCTCACACGAGTACAAATATTCTACAGCCTAAAATCCAGCTAAATCCATTTAGAAGCCGATGCAGGTAATGTAACACCTAATAATATATGACATTCAGCATAAACAGAAAATATTGCACAGCAACTGACATTTCAGTAAACAAAGCTTTAAAATTTGATATGGTTGATAAGAATAGGAATCTGCAGAGCAGAAAGAATATAAATAGACAAACCGATATTGACATATGAAGGATCGTTGTTTCCCGACAATAATATGATGAGAATGTTAAAGGAAATGCATTTTTAAAATGTAAGGTAATGCAAAATATTTTAAATATATTTAATATTTAATATATTTAATATCCTAACCCTAACCCTAACCTATAAAATATTATATTCTGAGGTTAGGAAACTGCATTAAATGTATTTTTTCTACTTCGAATTTCAGTTGAAATATTTTATTTTATTTTATGCCGTTTACACAAGCTTTTATTTAACCACGTTTTGCATTTTATCACGTCATTTGAGTAGTTACATTCGTCTTACAGTAACAATAACGAACAGTCCAATAAATTTAACAAGAAATCTACTAAGAACATAATTAATGTAGCTACAAAAACTGGCCCCGATGGGACTTTAGTTCTGTCACGATATGCATTATTGTGTTATGTAACAACAACAAAAAAAACAGCTAGAATATGGGATCAAACAGGTCAAAAAACAACTTATTATAAAAAGACGACCCACATTTGATCCAGAAAGGTCAATAATAGGTCAATTATAAAAAAATAACATAAAAATTACCAAAGTAATAATAATAATAGTAGTTATTATTATTATTATTATTATTATTGTTTTATTGTTGTTATGTTGTTGTTCTTCTACTTTACTTATTTGTCTTTATTTATATTATTATTATTAATTACATTTATATTTTGATTAATTTTAATAACTTATTATTTTTTATTATTATTATTTACTTAATTCAATTCAATTTTTCAGTGTTTTATTTGACTGAAAATTCCACTTAAATGATTTGAAGTATCTAATTATGCACTCAATACAGGCCTTTATTTAACCACATTTTTTTCTGTTTTTTTGTTGTTTTTTTTACAGTGAATAACAGCTCCTTTGAGGAGTTTTATCTACCTTCGTACACAACAGCCTGATAAATCTAAAAAAAAAAATAAAATAATAGCATAATTACTCTAGCTACAGTACCTGGGCCTGACGGGGCTTTAGTTCTATCAAGATATGTATTATTCACATAATAAAAACCCTGCTGTGTTATGTAAGAACATAAAAACAGCGATAAAAATTGAATCATGAAGTTGATAAAACAACTTATTATGAAAAGAAAATTCAAAGTTACATTAAACAAAAGCCAAACAAAGCTAGATTGTACAAAAACATAATAAGAAACATAAAATAAAGTTATCATCATCATTATTATACTTGATGTTGTTGCTGTTATAATTATTATTCTTAATTGTTTTCTTTTTTTTTGGTAGCTGTTGTTTTTTAATATTAATATAAAATATAATCAAACCACAGAAAAGAAAAAGTTTATTCTAAGGTGTTCCAGAAAGTAAAATCATACAGTAATTATAGGTATTACTAATATTATTATAATTATTGTTGTTATTATTAATTTTATCATGCCTATTATTATTATTATTATTAATAAATTTATTTGTGTTTAGATGATGATGATGATGATGATGATAATAATAAATAAATAAATAAACAAATAAATAAATAAATAAATAAATGTAGTAATAATTATAATAAATAAATAATAATTTACTTCTCTTTATTATAAAACGATACTAACAGTACAAATAAATATTAGTTCTATTAGTTACTGTTGTTATTATTATTATTATTGTTGTTGTTCTTTTGTAATATTCATTTCCCATGTCGTGCAGAACAGTGTTAGTGCTGAGTGCTGGGAGAAGGTTTGCTTGTGTCATATTTTGTCGATGTTGTGTAGCGTGAGAGTCCCCCTATCTATAGAACAAGCCGTGCCCGATATGGAGAAAATAAATTGCAAAGATGCCGACTTTAGCCACCTTTAGCTGATCATATTGTGTTGTGTTGTTATATAATACATTTCTTCATATCTCTGCGCTCCAGACTCGCAATACACAGTCGTCTATCTAAGACTTTCTTCAGTAAGAACAAAAGAAAAGCACAGGGGAGTCGGAATGGTCTCTTTAATTCCGGCCAGTTAACCCTCATGAATCATTAACTCTAATCGATAGAAGGACACAGTTATTTACAACTCACATGGCCAACTGCATGATCGTTCGTTCAGTTGTTCATCCGTAGATAGAAATCTGAAGCAATCAATCATAGGGCCAGAAAGAAAGCAGCTCATTTTGTGCTGATGAGCTTTGGAATCCAGTCGGCTCTTTTGGGAACAGAATGAATAGAAGAACAGAAGAGTATTTTTCTTTGTTTATGGGGTAGACAACTGAAGAGCAGTGTGCGGGCATTAAAGATTTTATCTGTGACAAAAGAAAGACGTTATTATTACATTATTACGGCACGATTAAAAGTGATGGATTGCTGCTTCAGTCAAGACTTACATGATAATTAATCTATTGTTGCGCCAAATCACTCAGTTCATTACCGGGTCATTATTCTTTACAAGGATGAAGAAAATTGTGATTATTACGGCAATTATTATCATAAGAAAAGAAATGTCAATTACAAACAAATCCTCAGTCAAGCCTGCCTCATTTCATGCTTATGTAATATTTGTTTGATCTGTCGATTATATTGTGCTGGTATAATGATTTACGTAACATCATAAGGCAAATCATACAAACATTATTTGGTATATATTAGTGTATATTATACTCTATACCAAAACAACAGCAACTACACCAAATGGTGTTATGGGACTGTGGTAGCCAAGCAGTTAAGGTACCGGACTCTGGACCAGAGGGTCCAGGGTTCAAATCCCATCTCTGCCAGGAATGGAAACAGGAATGGACTTTTTGGAAGGGGAGCAGCCAAGAATCCATGTTTTCAGAAGGGGAACGTGGAAAAACCTAAGATTTGCTAAATCTCACAATTACATTTTTCTTTTTTTTTTTTACAATTTTTTAATTTTAATTCACTTTTAACTGAATTGTTTGTGTTTAGTGCACTAACATAAGAAATCGGTACAGTTTCATGTACTCATTGTCCTCATTTTCTACTACCAAGCGTTCTCTTGAATTCTTTGCTTAAGGGAATCCGTGTGTTTACTTTTTGTTTTTATGGCATTTTGAAGACGTCATAAACCTGTTGAATTAAAGAAGTGATTTGAGGTTTTTTTTTTTTTTTCGTGGAAGACATTTCCTCACACGAGTACAAATATTGTACAGCCTAAAATAAATCCATAAACAGAAAATATTGCACAGCAACTGACATTTCAGTAAACAAAGCTTTAAAATTTGATATGGTTGATAAGAATAGGAATCTGCAGAGCAGAAAGAATATAAATAGACAAACCGATATTGACATATTCCAAAACGTCAATAATTTGTTAAATATGGTCATCATACCATTGCTAAAACAAGAAATCTAATGGTGGTTCAAGCTTACGATGGTGCCAAATTTTCAACTATCCTGGGTCAGCAATTTATCTGAATATATATATATATATATATATATATATATTTAACAGTGGAGATGGACATAACTTTAGATGTCATGGATATTCATCTTGAGTTTCATTATAATGCAGAAATGAAAAGCCGTGCTCGTCACGCCACTTCATTACTGTGGTTCCTTTTCCACGGGGATTTAAAACCCCAAAACCCCTAAGCCGCTTGTTCGTAAGAACACGTCCTCACTCGCGTCTGTGACTAATGACAGACTGAGGATGAAAGGTCCTGTGTGGTCGGATTTTCATTGAGTTAAGCGTCTAATTAACTATTTTGTACATGCAAGGCGTGTGTGTGTCAGGGTGTGTTTAGATATGCAGATATAGTCACCCTGGTTTGTTTAGCACACTTCTGTTTTCTATTGTAGATGGAGAATAAAATGAAGGAGACATCATTTGTGTGTGCATGATCCACTTAATGTAGCACTCTGCTTTGATTACAGTAATTGTAATCAATGCCAATGACTACTACATATTAATAACCACCCTGATAATAACTTGATCGTCGCATAATTACCGGTATATTCAAGATCCAAATAATGAGTTATTCATGAATACTTTTCGCACTATATTTATTTTCCTCTCTGCATGGGGTGTGTCTGTACCAAGGAGTTGTGTTACTTTACATGCATGAATATGATGATGATGATGATGATATTTGTAAGAGATTACAATATCAGAGAGAAAGGTTTATTTGGGAAATCTGTACAATTAAAAGGAGGCTCTAGTACCCTGCTAGGTCACCTCTAGCCTGGACACAAGACAACATATGATTGGTATGGGGGCATACGAGTTCTGTGTGGAGTCACATTTGTCCACAGATGTTGCATTCAGGCATGTAGATCCTTGCACACTAGTGGAATCTCGTAGGACATGGCATCCCATAAATGATTGATTATTGAGCCATCCTTAGGGCGGCGGGGGAGCAGTTTTACGCCCTCAAGACCCATTGTCTAATCAGACCACACCTGTAATCATGTACATATCTGCCTGAGACGGCTGCTTTTTTTCAGTATACACAAATGTCATTCAGATCAGTCGCCATTATCTTTCCCTCTTGTCGTAACCCATACTAATCACATCCTATTTATTCTACAAACAAAACGGTGTAATGTACATTCTCATAACGTGTTGTTTCAGCATTATGCCAGCCTGTTCATGTCCAGCGTTGCTTCTTGAAGCATCTTCAGAAACTGTGATGCTCTAAGAAATGCCAGACATGTTGCCGCTACGTTCGGCGCATACCTGCAGAGCCGAACGGATTACAAACACAAGCTGATCTTGGCAAGAGACAGACTGTATGCATTACTAAAAGCTTTCAGAGCAGCAGTGATGGATGGCCCATTCTCTCTATTGCACTTCTGTGAGCAGATAGGAGGTGAAACTGGAAAGCATGCTCTACTAGATTTATGGTCATTACCATTATGGTTTGCAAGAGCAGATTGGAACAGCAGCTTGCCTCTATCCCTTTGTCATACATAATCACTGGTGCATTTGATGCTAATTCAATTGTTTTGTCCTCCTGCCTCCTGTGATATTGCATGTTTAAATAAACAGATTTGCTCCTCTGTTGGACGAATCACACAACTAACATGCCTTTGTTTTCGATTGAGGATCTATCACAATGCTCGTCCTGCACTTTGCTTGTTTGTACGCATTTTGGATGACTTTGGATTCCTGCTTGCTGCGGATGACGTTACTGTTACACTATAGTGTCTTAATTGACTCGTTTCTGGAGCAGTAATAACTGTTGGTGCCTCTCGTGGCCCTGCATGTGACCTTTGTTGGCGTCATAATTACATTTATATTTCCAGCATTTAGCAGACGCCCTTATCCAGAGTGACTTTCAATTGATACAGTCTTACAATCCAAGCAATGGTGGGTTAAGGGTCTTGCTCAAGGACCCAACTGTAGCAGCTTGGCAGAGGTGGGGTTTGAACCCTGTACCTGTGCCAAGCTGCTACAATTGGGTCCTTTCACAGCTTGAAACGACGATGTAACTGTCGTATGTAGACGAAATGAAATGAATGAAAACGAACATCACACATGTACCTGAGTTACATGACATCTTTATTATGACCTATTTAGAAGAATCATAGAAACTTGCATGCAGTGTAACTACAGATTACAAGCTTAATGCATAGGCAAAATATGTCATCTGTTACCAGTGCTTAACTAAGCAAACCATTCCCTTCATATCAGTGTATACCTCACTAGCATCAAGTGTTTTCAGTATATAATGCACTACACAAAAAAACAACATCACAGAAGTATTAATGCAGGGCATATGGAATATGAGTTCAAAGATAAGCAGGTGATAAGAGGATAGGCTAAACCTAGGCGATAAAACTCTTTCGAATTATGTAAACGAATTCACCGCTTAATTGAGTATCAAATATGTCATGCTTTTCAAGGCACAGATCTGCAATCACTCAAGATTAGATGTTTAAACTCACGTAGAAGCTTATGTCTGTACATACATTATGAGAACGATGGACACTGCATTACTAAGAGAAGTGAGCAACCAAAGCACAACCAGTGTGTGTGTGTGTGTGTGTGTGTGTGTGTTGGGCAACAGGAATTTCGCCGTAGGTCAGTTACAAAAACACACACAAAACTGTAGAAAGTGAACCAGCTGCACATTTCAAGTCAGCGAAGCAAGTATAAATAATGAAGAAGTAACATGTATAATATAACACTTAGTTTCTTCCTCTATTTATATCCCAGTCTCTCGGATTACACGGCATACATTTCTTAAACGACACCCAGCAAGATCTACGTTTGCAGAAAATACACTACAGATGCAATATATACTGCTCACAAAAAATCAGGGGATATTTCAAAATGAAATATCAGCGAATTAAATTACCCCCTAATTTTTGTGAGCAGTGTATTTGAAAGTGCATTGAAATAAGAGTAAAACTTTAAATTCAAGTACAGAGTAAGTACCCAGGAAGCATGGAATAAATACCTCTTTTAGTAAGAAAAATGCGATCAAGAGAAGTGTTTCAAAAAGGATAAGTTAAGGTTATGATATTAGTCTTTACCAGGTATCTTTCCCATCCGCTTTACAAATAAGGCATGTAGCTACGATCCAAAATTCATTGTACTTAGAAGCATAGTTATAGGTTACAAAAGTTACTTCAATATTTGATAGTATACTGCTCACAAAAATGAGGGGATATTTGAAAATGAACTTTTTCTGAGCAGTATAGAAGGGATTATTACTGAATAATGCACTTTTTTTTTTAATATAAGTCAGGAACGCAGCTACTTGAAAGGGTGCTAAGCCATACTTACAAAGTTAGTTACAGGAAAGTTGGGAGTACAAAAGTAAACTTAAATTTATAGCCCAATTTATAGCCGATATTACAGTGCACTGAGTGCAAGTCACAGGAAAGTGGAGCGTACATAGCAGTACTCAGCGGTGAGTTACGGTACATTACACAGTGATAATCACTTCTACTAAAATACATCCATTCATTATCTTCTGCTTACTCCACATGGGGTCGTGGGCCAGCCGGTGCTCACTCGACAACTCTGGTCGCAAGGGTAGAAACACCCTAGACGGGGCGCCAGTCCATCGTAGGGCCCAGATTCACAGTTACGCACGCAGTCACACACAAAGGGCCACTTTAGAAACACCAGTTAACCTTAACACACATGTCTTTGGACGGTGGGAGGAATCCAGAGTACCAGGAGTAAACCCATGCAGAGTCCACACAGAAAGGACTTCAGGACCTTCTTGCTGTGAGGCAGCGGTACCACCCACCGTGCTGCCTACTAAAATACGAGTATTTTTAAGTCTATAATTATGCTTAGAAGTACAACGGGTTTGGGTATAGTATTTATGTGCCTTCGTAAAATGTTTGTAAGATAAACGGTAAAAACTGTTTAGATTCCCATCTTACCTTTTTACTTACTCTGTACTTATTTTTCTTAGGCCTCACTTAAGAGGTACTTCCTTCATGCTTACTCTGTTATTCGAATGGAGCTTTGATTTAAGCCGTTTCTGAAATAGAGAGTTTGGCCAATGCATTAATGTACAATAGATTCATAAAACGATTACGAGGTAAAATACCAACACGAGTAGTGTTTATGATGCCACACTTCTTTCAGCTTTATGATCGTGATGTCAGTAAGCACATGTATTGATGGCTAGCTGGAAAAATGAACAGGCACCTTAGAGACAGAGATCCTTTTGAAATACTGGAGGAAATTAAAACAATCTTAGGTTTTATTTTACTGCTTGTCCACCAATTTAGTGACAACCCATAATGTAGCTCTTAAGGCTAATGTGTGATTGTTTCTTGAGCTCTACCTGAAACACAAATGACTCCAGACTGCTCACAGGGGCTGTGCCTGAATGCAAAATACACCATACGCACTCGACATTAACTAAACAAATTACTTTCAACCTGTTTAGGCTGTTTCTGTCAGTTGTAGATTATACTGCAAGTGTAAATGTTGCACCACAAGTCTTTGGTTCATATTAGTTGCTGACTTCTGCATAGGCACAACCAGTCATGACGTCAACAGCTTGGCTCTGATAAGGCAATTTTGGCAGTGTTTTCAGTTCTCACTACAATTCTGACCTAAAAACGGAGCAGGGGGATAATTGCAGAACCTCCCTGCGTTTCAGCAGTGAATTCCACTTTTCTACATCCTTTGGTCGATGTTACTGGATCATTTCTGCATAGTCACCACCAGTCATGACGCCAAACATTCCTAATCATTTCAAGATTTAATGAGAAAAGTTTGGCCATGTTCCATGCTCTAGTTGCAAATGTTTTGAGTCACTTCATTTTGACAAAAGCTATGCAACTCAAAAGTTGCACAGTAAACCTTTGATTGATGTTAAAGGATAATTTCGCCGTGCGCACCAAAAATCGTGGCACCAAACATAATGATTAGATTAGCAATGATTTCTATTAATTCGCCTTCTTCTTACGACGTTTTGCCTTAAAAAGGCAGCTTTGGCTGCAGATCTTTGGTTGATTCTAATAGATAATTCCTACATAGGCACCACCAATCATTTCCTCAGGATCTGAGATATTTTGTATTCTTTTCTCATCACTAAATCTTGGTTCAGATGATCAATTTGAGACCAATCAGACCAATCTCTGCGCTCAAAACACAGGTCTGGTCATCAAAAAGCAAATTCCTTCGTACATTAATCGGGTTTAGTGGAGTTCATACAAACATAGAAAAAATCCAGTCGAAGGCCACTTATCAGAGACTTTGCACAAGGGCAAGGCATCGCTTCGAAGCATGGCTTTAGTCTTGCTGGAGAGAGACAGAGAGTGTGTGGTGTAATAAACACATGAATCTCTGCTGACATACTTGCAGGTACGTGCATTTTATAAAGTGTCTTCAGAAATGGCAAGAAAGACATGTGTCAATGTCTCAAATGTCTCAATCGTCTAATTTCCAACAACTGGAGTTGACAGTGAGCAGTCATACGCAGCAAAAGCATCTCTGCCGTAGGCGTGTCAGAAAAACCTGGAGAGATGCTAAAATACTTGTAATGGCGTTTGTCATTAAAATGGGAATTCCACTTCGAGACTAGTACTAAGGAACAATAATGTATAACGAATCGTACAAAATAGGAGTTCAGCAACGGGAAATTCAAATGCAAGCCAACAGAGGAATGTGCATTCTCATGAAAGGGTATTCTTTAGTGCAGTCTATATTCAGGCAAGCAGCTTCCAGTATTTACACCCTGTAACATTCTGAACACTTGCCTTTATGTAAAACGAGAATGCTTTGTCACTTTGGCATATAAACTGCACTTTAAGGAAAAAAAGAGTGCAAACATTTCCAAACTCCAAACAGTATAAACGTTATACTGTAATACGTTGTTTCTGAAGAGTGTAAATGAATGAATTAGTCTTCATTTCCTCTACTTGTTGTTATCCTTGCCTTGTACTTCTGTCTCCTTTTTGTCTGTCTCATATTTGTTCCTGTCACCTTGCGTTGCAGTCTCGTACGATGGCAGGACGACCGTGGAGGACGATGTATCACTCTTCTCCGAAGCTGAATGGTGGTTACACCTGTCCGTAACTACCTCGTCCTTCGTTGCAATTTTTCCATTCTCCTGTGCTGCCACTTTGGGTCTGTTGAAGGGCTGCTTTACATGACTGTTATAGTGCTTCCTGTAGGCTCTCTGAATGACAAGAGCTGACTTGTCCTCAAACTTGTGGCGTAGTGTTGTGGTAATGGGCTCGTAAGACACTTTGGACGGGTTGGAAGCCATGAATCGGTCCTCCATCTGCATACGAAGGGCATCCATTTCACCGCTTTCCCCAAGGACACGTTTGGTAAAGGCAAACAGGATATCCAGGCAGTGGATTTTGTCCCCACTCACTATTGGCAAGTCCATGTTGACCAGCTGGATCATATTAGGCTTGGGTATGCGAAGAGGAGGGTTCAGGGCATCTGCAAAATTGGAGAGTTTGTTATACTCTATGAACTGCGTGGCTTTCGGGTCAAATTTTTCCCACGTCTCATAGAACATCTCAAAGTCGTCCTCGCTCAGCGGCTCCGTGCTCTCTTCCGTGGCCACGCTGAAGTTCTCCAGGATCACTGCGATGTACATGTTCACCACAATCAAGAAGCATACTATGATGTAACTCACAAAGAAAATGATGCCAACGGGTGGATTTCCACAGTCCCCCTTAACTTGGCTGCCAGGGTTCTCCTTATCTGGATCACAGTCTGGGTACTTGTTGAGAATGGGCGAGAGCAGGCCGTCCCACCCTGCCGAGGTGGTGATTTGAAACAAACATAGCAAGCTGTTGGCGAAAGTCTCGAAGTTAAACATGTCGTCTATTCCAGCCTCCTTTTTCACATAGGCAAACTGTGACATGGCAACAATAGCATAGATGAACATTACTAAAAAGAGAAGAAGACCGATGTTGAAGAGTGCAGGAAGCGACATCATCAGGGCAAACAGAAGAGTGCGAATTCCCTTGGCACCTTTGATGAGACGCAGAATTCGGCCAATCCGAGCAAGCCGAACAACACGAATTAGGGACGGCGAGAAGAGAACTTCAATGATGTTAGCAACAAAGAGACCTGTTGAAAAAAAAGAGCGTGCATTACAAAAGCTACAGCGAGCTAATCTTATACAAATTCAAATTCATACGATCACGTGCCAATCACCAAAACTTACTGACTATGGAGAGGATGACCACAATCAGGTCAAAGACGTTCCAACCAACAGTGAAGAAGTAATGTCGAAGAGAGATCATCTTTAGCATACTTTCCGTTGTGAAGATTCCAACAAACACATAATTGATGTATTGTAAAACTAGCGTTTTCATCGTCGAATCAGTGTCTGATTCCACCATCATTGTGAGCATATTAAGACATATAAGAACCATAACAACGATGTCAAAGGTTTGACTTGTTACAAGGTCAAAGATCAGTGCCTGGAACTTGTTCTAGGGAGAAAAAAAAGAAACATATACACAGAGAGGGTAAAAATGTGAGTAGGTATGTAGAACACTTAACACTTTATGATGGGATTACAGTTACTACTGGCGCCTAATTTTAAATTTGCAATTTTAATTTGCATTTATAATTGAATATCCTCCCACATAAAATTTAAAACGCACGTTTTAATCTGAGACTACTATTGAAAATGCTTTTTGAAAATGTCTTCAAATGAATACAGTGTTTTTCATTTTACTACTCAATCCTCATAAGAATTTGATGGAAAAGTTGAAGAATGAAAAGAAATAATGCGTACGGAACTGTGCAAAAGTCTTAGGCCACCATTTTATTTTGGTTGTTTTAGCAATGGTATAATGATTATTACATAAACACGGTATAATGATTATTATATAAAATTATTACTCGTATATCTTTATTAAGATACAAAAAAATGAGGGAAACGTACACAAAATAAAAACCTAAAAGAATAGTTTTTCGAAGAAAATTGCTTCTGCAATTTCGTGAACTCACGTGAACTCACTTTTTCAGACGGAAAGGTTAACTTGACATCCTGATGAAACTTTGAGATGCTGTTTAAGTGTAAGGGGAGATCACACTAGCCCTTAGAAGCTGGGGTTTTTTTTTCTGTTTTTAACATTGCATGCAATGTTCTTGTATTTTCTGGTTGTATTCTAATAAAGAGCTTGTATAAATAATAATTATGTGTGACCCTTATACCATTGCTTAAACAATGCAAATATTTGGCACGATACTGTAAACGTCAGACTCGATTATTAATTGGTATTTTCCTGTACTCCATGGCCATGGACTATACAAGTGAATCAAATATGCTCAACGGGATTTAAGTCACTGAGATGACTGTGGAGGAAGGTCCATGACAATCAGCATTCATTGACGTTGTTTGGTCTTCAAACAGTTGTTATAACAACTTGAAGTTCGTTCTGGGTCATTATCTTTGGCTTCATTATGAATCCACCTTAAAGCATTTTCACTAGAGCCCTCAGAGCATGCTGTACATCAGTGGAATTTCTTACTGATGGCCTGGGAATTGGCCTTTGTGGCTTCTTTGACCCAAGTTTCTTCATAGCGTTGTAATATTTCTTCTGATCTTCTGTCATAAAAATGTCCTGACCTCCAAAGTAAATTGGCAAAACAAGAAGTTACATTTTTGCAATTACTAACGTCAATCACGCAAGTTAGAATATTCCAGTATTATCATAATAATAATATCATAATTTCTTGTAAATTAAACATTTACATTTACGACTAAGCCTAGAACTAATTAGATACTCATCTTTTTCTTCTGTTGATTAAAGTTGTCGATGATAACGCCAATGAAGAGGTTCAGTGTGAAGAAGGACCCGAATATAATGAAGATCACAAAGTAGATGTACATGAATTTATTTTGCTCAAACTTGGGCTGTAAGTCTACCTGCAAAAAGACAACGAGTAGAAAATACAGAGACACTGACCAGTTACTACAGCTCTGCATAAAAAATAAACCACGATACATTTTCTTAAAATCAATGTATCTACATGGTGGCAAATCCATTCCAGAACCTGATGGATCCCAACACAGACATTCTGTCTTAATAAACTACTGTGTAGCTGTGTAGCTAAATCTTGTTTACTGATTATAAATTAAAGGACATATGAAAGCTGTGTTTGGAATATCGTACACTGCTGAGGGAATATTTCATTTTTGTGAGCAGTATCCAAGTACATTACTATTGTTTTGGTAAATTAATACACTTATTTTCATTGTATTTTTAATTGGGGTCTGAAAGCATTGCCTCCTACTTGTTATTTTTTATTTACTGTATACATTTTATGTACAGAATAAAATTCTTCTCCACTTCATGGTCTAGGACCTGGCTATTTAGCAAACCTGCTAATATTCTATAGACCGGGCCGTAGCTTGAGATCATCCGCTGCCAGACTTTTAACGGTTCCCAGGTTCAGGCTGAACACTATGGGGGGTCGCTCATTCAGTGTTGCCGCCCCAAGCTCTAGATCTCTCCTCCTCTTTCTATTCGCTCTACCAGTTCTCTTTCCGAATTGAAATCTTTAATAAAAACCTATCTATACATGCTTTATTTCTCGTCTTCTTCTCCTTCTGGTTGTGGGTAAATGAAGTTCTGTAAGGCGAACTTGGGTTCTCTGAAAGGTGCTATAGAAGTGTTACCTATTATTATTATTATTATTATTACTATTTTTATTATTAAGCCATTTATAGTATAAAAACGGTCCATTTCACGTAAACACATCTAGCACCTACAAATAGTAAAATCAAAGAAACTGATCATTTTGCTTTGGTCTCTTATTGTTTCCCCAGTCCTCTTAATGATGTTGTTTCTCAACACTTGTAAAACTTAGTATAACACTATAACATTTAGTATAAAGCAAAACATAAGCTTACCTTGTTGGAATCCACTGCTGCGTACATAATATCCATCCAGCCTTTGAACGTTGCCTATAGAGGAAAAAATACATTTATGTCATACATGTCTTTCACTTGTAGCCATTGTACTGATGCCTAAATTTGAGTAGCCAAAGCACTTACCACCTGCAGCAATGCTAGATATCCTGCTCCAACATTATCAAAGTTAATCTTTAAGTTTTTCCACCGGGCAGTTTTGTTACCCAGGAGTTCGCAGTCTGTTTTGTTTTTGACTATGCTCTCATTGATGCTTATGCTGGTGGATGTGGTCACACACTGATAGAACTTCCCGGCAAACATATTGACGCCCATGATGCTAAAGATGAGCCAGAAGACGAGGCACACAAGCAGGACGTTCACAATGGAAGGAATGGCGCCAAAAAGAGCATTGACCACCACCTATCAGAGAAAAGAAAAGCACTAGATTACAACAGAATACGTTCCCTAGTTCTTTGGTTTCAGTGCAATTCATGTAGTACTAATACTGTACTGTACTAATAAAATAAATGTATGCTAGATCAGCTAACAGCGGAATGGCCTAGATGCCGGGCTCTGCTGCTGCTGTCAGTCCAGTGATGCTCCTCCTTCTCAAAGTCTGTGAACTGGGCAAAATGTCTTTGGGTGCATCATAAAGGCATGTCTAGCAGTCAACGATCTCTCACCAAGAGGTACACTCTCCAAAAGTAGCCTCTGTTAGGCAGCAAGGGAAACACTTTTACGCCTTCTTGTGGCAAGACCCACTGTCTAATCAGAGCCCACCTGTAATTGTTTACATATCTGCCTGAGACTGTAGAGCATGCCGAGTTTTGCAGCAATCCAACATTTCTGTCTCATTTCCTCGATGTGAGTATATTAGTTACACTAATGTTTTTGCGTTGGCATTTCCTTTGATCGAACTGATTTTAATATTAATTTGATAGCTTGGAAATATTAGTACAGTAATTGTACAGATGCTGGTTTCACTTTTTGAATGATCAGTGTGAATTTGCCACCATGTAGATAAGCACGACGCGAGGAAAGCCCAGCTCAACAGCAGCTTGGCATGGAAAACCCACACTGCCTAACAAGCATTTGCAGCCATTTGATCAATACTAAATTAAATATCTGGGAGTGCTTTCAAGCCTGCCAGACATCCTCTCCCACTAAGCACACACACCTCTACGCTGTACTGTCAGAGCACCTCTCTGTTGGTGTGAACCAAAATCAAGCAATCGTAAGAATAACCAAATATTGCCCTGCGTAAAGGTAATGATGGTCGAAAGCACAAAGAAATGCCATTTTCAGTCGTACATCATAAATCACCATGGGGTAAGACTTTTCCCAATATTAATACATCAGTACAGTCTGCTGTAGCTCACTACATTTACAGGATAATGGATGCTGAATCTAATGTTCTGGTAAACACATCAGCAGTCAGAGGAGAAGACAGAAAGATTCAGGACTGAACCATTCAGTTTAAAGTGCAGCATTTACATTGTTATATAAACCAAGTATGCAGGCAGGCATCGCTTACCGTCCACAATACGTTTTGTGAAACTGCTCGTTGTGTGGCCTGGACATTGTGCAAACACAGTATAAAATATATGTACTTAAATACTACTTATTATCATAGTAAAGCTATATGGCATAGCGTACCAAGTATTGACTAAATAATGAAGATTTAATACCGCAGTATTTCCCATACCTTGACTTATTTAGGTGAGAATGTCTGGGATTAATAGCTGCCTTTATGCGCCAGCTCAACATATTTTCTGTTGTAGCAGTGACACAAAGTTTTTAGGGTTTTTATTTTTTTTTTTCTGAAGAGTAAGGAGCATGAAGAAGCTGCGAGGGAGCGCATTTAAGTCTGGTGCAAAAGTCTTAGGCCATCATTAGATCGGACATACTATTGTTTTAGCAAGTGTATAGCGACCATATATGATTACATCAGTATCAGAAAACACAGGAAATTTGTATGCAGTATTAAAAAACTAAAACGATGAAGCGTCAAATCCAAGTTTGAAATTCATGCACCCAGTCATCAACAGCTGCCCATATGCCGCACACACTTTCTGATCTCAGTTATTTCAGCCACACTCACTGCTAACAGGTTCACAATATGTAGCGTACAGGCATGAGAAATCTGTGGCAGTAACTTGGTTTGTAGCGAACAGCTGAGTGATTTTCAACATAGCACTTTAAAACAAAGTCAATAAAGAAATGGTTTGCCAACTGTGATGGAGCGCTCCGCTTGCTCTCATGTAGCCTCGACCTTAACATGAGCAAGGATGGAGCCACGGGGTTGTTGCAGCAAAAGTGAATGAACTCCACTACCTTTACAGTGTACAGGTTTGCACCTTTTAACATCCACATTACTTTCTCTAAAACGGGACGCTAACTGAAATCAACATAGACTGGATGACTGGATCTACTAATACTTTAAACAATGATATTAAATAAAACGACGGGCACGATGGTGTAGTTGTTAGCTGCTTCACTGCTCTGCTGATATGGAATTTGCATGTTCTCCCCATGTCTGTGTGGGTTTTCTCCAGTTACTCTGGTCTCCTCCCAAACTTTAAAGACATGTTAGGATTAACTGGTATCTCTAAAGTGCCCCTTAGTGTGTCGGTATGTGTTTGAGTGTATGTGCCCTACAATGGATTGGTGCCCTGTCCAGGGTTGCCCCTGGTTCTGCCACAACCCTGACTAACATAAGTAGATATGAAAATGAATCAATATGAAAACATTTAGTACAGCACTGCACTGTACAATGCAATCACTCTTATCTTTGTATCTGTCGTGTGAAATGTCATACACTAAACGGAAACGAAAACATCTTTCAAAGTTTTCATGAAAACTTTCAAGACCGCCGTTCATTTTTCTGTCAGCAGGTGTCGCTAAGGTTCGTCCTTACTCATTTTCTGTCATTCGGGAGGGAATTAGAACCAGAAGACGTATTTCTATCCTATTATTATTTCATGTTATAAAAGATGCCAGGTGGAGATTAAACAGTGCATGCCTGCATATAAAGTACTGTGCAAAAGTATTAGGGTAGTATTTGTTGTTTAAGCAATGATTTAAAGACCGTTTTCTATATGTATTACAAATGTCCTGTATTTTGTTGTATTCCAATGAAGAGTGTTTATTTGTTTTGCTTAACGTCGCTACTGGCATAGTTTCCATCTCAGCGACACACACAAGGTTACATCCGAACTAGTTATATACACACATGCCTTTGGACTGTCGGAGGAAACGGGCGTACTCGCAGTAAACACACGCACACACGGAAAAGACCCGGGCCGTCCCATCCTGGTACTGAACCCAGGACCTTCTTGCTACCCACCGAGCCACTGTGCCACCCCTCAAATAAGGAGACTTAGTGACACAACGAATAATAATACACCTCATCTAATGGTGGCCTGAAACATTTGCACAGCACTGTACAAAAAAAAAAATCCCCCCACCCTTATAGAGCTGATCGACACTTAATGAGCACTTTATAGACTATAGCTGGTGCTTATTCTGTAACCATATCACTATTCAGGTATTGTGTTAAGATATATTTATTTTTTTTTTCTTCTTGAATGAGACGTGAAGTGTGCTTACTATAAACCAGAGAAAATGATCACTTTGTTTTGTTAATATCCCACTGTCAGTAGCTGGAGTAATAACAGAAGTGCGTCTTACCCTCATGCCTTCAAAACGCGCCAGAGCTCGCAGAGGTCTGAGGGCTCGTAGTGTACGGAGCGATTTTATGGCACCGAGCCCTGAACAATTAAGGGCGTTGGCCACTAAGCTGATCAGAGAGACCTACACACACACACACACACACACACACAAACGCATGAATACAAATGATAGAATTAGGAGGCACTTCTCTCCTCTTGTCTCTCTCCCCCATCACTTTAGTCCCTCCCATGAGTGGCAGCCTTAGAACCACAAATGGATAATCCATTCAGCACCTTTCAAACAGGAGCACACCCAGAGATACACACATCACCCTGCTGCTGCTGCTGCTGCTGCTGCTGCTGCTGCTGCAAACATCTCTTCTTCACACACATAAACAGGCACAAATCATCGCGCGACACACATGCTGCTCACTAAAATTAGGGGATACTTCAAAATAAAAATATATCCGTGTGAAATTTTTCTGTAGTATCTGCAAAAGACACAAACAACACAAAATCCATAACACGTTGTTTGCAAGTTGTTAAACGTTGTTAGACGTACCCCCACTATTAAGAAGTCAAGCCAGCACCAGGCATTGGTGAAATATTTAGCAAATCCATAGGCCAGCCATTTCAGAAGCATCTCCAGTACGAAGACATATGTGAAAACTTTATCTGCATATTCCAAAATCATCTTTATGGTCTTTCTCTTCTCAATGTATATGTCTTCAAAGGCCTGCCAAAACCAGACACACACACACACACACACACACACACACACACACACACACAAATCAGCACATCTAGTCAGGAACAACTTCAAACGTAACGTTCAAATTTAGGGCATATAGACACGCTTATACAGAGCCACTAACAGCTGATACAGTCTGTTTTAAAACAATGGTCGTCAAAGAAAGCCTGTAATGGATTTGCATGTTTCTAGACTTATGCTGCATTCAGAACTATCATTCATCTATAGCTGATAGACCTACACGGGCCAGGCATTACTTCAAGTTAACAAAGCAAAACATGCAATGTCTTTGGTTCATACTGTTTGCAAATAAATGAATCCAAATGTCCGAAATGAATAAAGGTGAACACACAGAAGGAGGGCAAACATTTAAGAAGGTGCCTAAAGACCATTTGTAGCCGTGTATATTATATTAACTGAACAAGTACACCGTGTGAATGTTGTCTAACTACTATATAGTAAAAGCGGTCTGGACATTTTCTTAAGAAAGCAGACATTTTAATGTGGTCTTCAATGTTTGAGATCGAAAATGACACCAATACTGCAGACCTAGGCCAAGAAGGATGCAGTCTAATCTGTGATACTCTGAGCGTGGTGTCTGATGTTCGTAACGGTTATTTCAGAGATAATTCAGCTCTTTTTCAAAGCTGTGTTTGGTCTCCTGACTTCAGATTCCAGATTCTCGGCAAACGAAATTTCAGATGTCAGTGGAATATACTTATATTGAATATACTCATGTGGATTTGTGTGGTGATGGCATTTTAGAGTGTTTTCTTCTTTACCCTTTTCCCTTTAACGTCCCAGTCATAGACTTGAATGACACACCCGAACTGTTTCTGCCAGGTGTCCTGAAATGAGGACTGGGTCTGTGTGATGCATGCCAAAGGGTAGCCAAGGTGGATCATCACTGCAAACCAGTGCTCAAGTGCAGAGTGATGTGGATGCAGGGTACTGACCACCAGGTCCTGACATGGATAAGTTCAGGTGGAGACTATGTTGTAGTGATTTCCACAGTTTGAGAGCCGTAACATTTCATAGTCCAAATGCTGGAGTTGACGGCAACTATGGCTTGTAAGAATGGCACCAGGAATGTATGATACAGTAAAGTGGTACTTCGTAATTTCATATTTTTAAAATGGGTGAAGGCCGATCGAATGTGTATTTTTTGTTTAAAGCTGAAATTCATCAAATCATTTCAGAAATAACCTGGATTTTTTTTTTTTTACATTTTGGTTCAAATTTTGTTCTGTGTCAGCAACTGGTCGATGAACGAAGCGTTTGAATTCCGAGGTTCCGCTGTATTTTAGTCTGGTAATGGGGGCAGGACTACACAGAGTATTGCAGATGTCCTAATAAGCTCTGTAATGAGCGGCACAGGGTAATCACACACATATGACAAAACACACACTCGGTCACACAAATGCCTCACCAGAGCCATGCTACTCAGCAGGATCATAAAGATGATGAACGACTCAAACCAGTTGTGCTCCACTATTCTGTAACAGGTCTGCCTGAGGGTCCACCATGTCTTCCACTTGCCCTTTTCCATGTTCACCAGGCAACAGGGAAACCTGCGCACACAGCCTGGGAGACAGAGAGTCCTTGATAATCAACTTGTGAGGGATTTTAATAATGTTATTTAAACAGTTGCCTTTAAAATACTAAAACTTTTGTGATTTACTTTTGGCCAGCCTATGTATTCTAATAAAATATTAATTAAATCATTTTCCTAGCTGGTTAAGCCTGGTCAGGGCCTCGGGAAAGTGCCTAGCCATTGGCACAGGGTTTAATACAGCGACTTTAGACAGGACATCAATCTGTGTACATATACACTCACATACACACACACACACACACAGGGCACTTTAGAACCTTAACCTTTGCAATGCAGGAGGAAATTGGAGTACCCAGAGTAAACCCATGTAGACACTGGGAGGACATATTCTCTTGCAGACGAGCTGTAAGGTGATAAAACTACCCGCTGCGTCACCGTGCCACCCTAATATGACATTACGGTATTTTATTTTTGCGGCCCTTGAGTTGTGCAGTGGGTAAAAACACAACAGCCCACCACTGCAGTGGTAAGATTTGAGTCCCTGAAGTGGATTCCAGTCGGGTTGGGTTTCATATAACAGCACAATGTGTTTAAGATCATGATCATCTTCTGGAGCTGCCGCAGTCACTCCTGGTGGTCCTGGAATGGACTAGAATCGCATCTAGGGCGTGCTAATGACCATACCGTGCGCTGTCTGGGATCGTCATTGGACTCCTGTGTCTCTGACAGTCAAAAGCGGGGCTACAACATGAATACTTCTATATGAAGGCGATATTTCTCACTGTATTACTCCCTCACCGTTTGTGAAACAGGCATCTGGATCCATCGACTTTTCCATCTCAAATTCGTGTGACACTCCGGCATCCCGTAGGGGCCGGAGGTCCAACGTGCTGCCGTCTGAAGAGCTCAGTGCAGACAGTTTCTGCAAGAGCAATACAGAGACACACACAGACACCATCACCATGACAACATTTCAGTTGGAGCCAGTCGGCACCGTAATTCAGCATCTGAGACATTTTAAGCTTTTAAGCACTCGGGAGGGTCAAGATCAAGCAATCAAGTTTACCTACAAACCAGAACAATATGCAAATGTGAGTTCCATTGTCATTTGAACAGCCTTTGTCTCACAGCCCTGTATAAAACAAGGTGTTGTATCTAAATCGAACGCCTCTGTGGCTCAAAAACCTGCATTCAGTCTAGACGTAATGCTATTTTTTTGTATATACAAACTTAAATATTTCAGTTAACATCTAGGCCACCTAAAGAGGACTCCCTTTTTAAGTCTTCCTCCCAAGGTTTCTTCCTCCTACATTCAGGGAGTTTTTCCTTGCCACTGTCGCCCTAAGCTTGCTCAATTTGGGCTTGACCTTTTAAGATAATATAATATTCTAAAGCTGCTTTGAGGCAATGCTCCATTGTAAAAAAAAAGTGCTTTATAAATACATTTGACTTTGACTTGACTTATTCCATTTTCCATTCCATTATTTCCATTTCCCATGGGAAACATAATTAAAAGCACAATTATATCTTACTGTTTCTGCTTCTCTCTGCTAACAAAAATATAGCTCACATTCACGTAGTTACCGCAGATACCTTAGTAGTTCAACTACAACTAGAACGAACTATAAACTATGTAGTGTAAAGTAACTCTGATTATAAGTCTGCCAGGGTTTTACTACAATACTCTGGCAAAGCCATGGTAACACTTTTTTTGCCAGCAAAACATGGTAAAACCATGGTTAATTGGATTGGTTAAAGTAATTCCATGAATAATGTTGACAGCAACATGTAGCCCAGAGTTTTTGAAAACCCCTAAATAATCCCAAATCATCTAGTAATACCAAACATGTTCCCTTTTGCTTCTATAGCAGTCGTCACTCTTCTGAGATTCACTACTTCCCAAAACATGACTGTGAGGCGTGCACAAAGCAAAAAATGGACAAAAAGACCTGGACCATTGGAGTTAAGGTCAAGGTCAAGTATGTGCAAGGCAGACAATGCTGGCATTGGTAAACCGTCCCTCTGTGGGCTGGTTTAAGAAGGCGGAGCAGAAAGCTGGTGTAATGGCTACAAGCTTGATTGTATAAACAAGTTAGCAGTGAGTCTGGCTGAAATAACAAAGACCTCTAATTAAAATTGGTGTCCAAAAACCTTCGCTATATACGGAAGTACTTATTTTTCCAATAGAATAGCTTTGTTGTTGTTTTTTTCAATCTGTGATTTATATGTTAAAACTGTACGACCAAGCAGGTTCAGTATTATGGCCCTGTGTATTATTATTAATATTATTATTATTATCTCCATGAGCTAAAATCTGGTCATCACAGGCACTGAAAGTCTACGGTATGAAGAATCAAGTTCAAACAGTACTAAGTTACTCCATACCTCCATATCTTCCTCTAGGTCAGAAGAGTAACTGCTAAAATCATCCAGGTTGTGACCCTCGGGGTCAGAGTCTGCGGTTGCTATGGGTACACTGACTGTCACGCTGCGGTCATAGATGAAATCTTCTGACGCACCGTCTGCTAATGATGCCTCCTTTAAAAATGCTGCATATTTAGTCGGCTCTGCTGTAGTACTGGTGGAGAAATTGACCATTTTCTGGCAGCATTTCTGCTCGTCTTCATCCTTTACCTTCTTCTTTTGCCTTGAAATGTTGTGCAAGAACTGGTACACGCTGGTTTTAACGAACGCGATGCCCTTCTGTATGCGTCCCACAGCAATCTGCAAGTTGTTCATATCCTTCTCATCATTTGTGACTGCCAGGTTGTCGGCACTAAAGGAACTGAGCAGCAAAGCCAGGAACAGGTTCAACACCTAGGCATATTGAGACGGGACATCACAACTGGTAACGAACTGAATGATCGTGATACACAGTTTAAACACACCATCATGCTGCTTAATCATACACAGTCAATGTTGTGGCATTACATACACCTGCTATCTCATATACAGTGCAAAAGTCTTTTGTTGGTATGGCGATGGAATAATGACAGCAGATAATCAGGTCTCAGTCTCTCTCTTAAGGAGCAAACAGAAAATACAGGAAATATCTCGAAGACATTAGCAAAACACAGTTTCCAGATCGAAATGGCTTCGAAAGACCACTCCTGTTTTTTCGCAGGGTGAATGTGGCATGCAGATAAGACATAAGACTACATTACGTTGTTACTCAAGTGTAAGGGAAGGACACTTATTTCTTGTCTTTTGTATTTCAGTTACTTTATGTAATTAGGAATAATTATCGTACAACATGCCTTTGCGTTACTCATCCTTTTAATTACATACGAATTCTATAAGGTGGAAATAAGGTCATTTGGAGTTCGAAAGACTGTTAAAAACCTACAAATCGGAATGACGGGGGGAAAAAATCCATAAAAAATGAAAATGGGAAACTCATTCATATTCATAGGGACCTAGTCTGTACCACTGTCAGCTTTAGATGCTTTATTGCGCTCATTTGGCATTTCTTGGACCTGCTTCCTGACATGTCTGCTGTCACAAATGCTGGAATAAGTCACTTTTGAGGTGAAATGAATCACTTTGCAGGGTTTTGCCTGCACTGAAATGAATAACAGCGCCAATCCTGTTGGATAAAGATTCCATAAAGGTTTTCAGGCAAATCAGTTTTTTGTTTTTTTTTGACAACTGTGGAAACAGTATAGAATATTTACGTACCACAAGATTTCCAATCACCATGACAGAGAGGAAAACAGTCAGGCACATGGGAATGTTGGCAACCACCATACACTCCCACATGGACTCGATCCACTCCCCACAAAGCACACGGAACACAATTAGAAAGGCATGGAAGAAATCCTTCATGTGCCAGCGAAGTTTGCCATTTTTGGATATTTTGTACTTATTTGTTTCGTACTTAGACCCAAAGAGCTGCATGCCCACTACAGCAAAGATAAAGACGATGATGGCCAGGACCAGTGTGAGGTTCCCCAGGGCTCCCACAGAGTTGTGAATGATTTTGATCAGCATGTTTAGAGTGGGCCATGACTTAGCCAGCTTAAAGACTCTAAGCTGGAGGCAGAGCGAAATACATATTAGCAATCATTTCAAATGCATGTTAACATGTGTAAATCATAGATTGATTGTAAATCTTAGAATGCACTGTTCTTACCAAACGGAATGACCTAAGAACAGACATCCCAGGTAATTTCTCCAACACAAACTCCAATAGACTCGTAGTGACAATGAAACTATCAAAAATATTCCATCGCTTTTGGAAGTAGTAATAAGGGTCCATGGCTATGATCTTGAGGATCATCTCAGCTGTGAAGATAGCCGTGAAGACCTGGGCAAAACAGAAAACAATCAAATTACGGCAACCAAGTGGCTTTAAAAGCTGAAGTCACATCATTATCATTTGAAATGCATTCTCTCTTACACTTGGAACCATATAAGTAATATAAAGCGGTTCTTACATAGTTTCCAACTGAAAGCATTCTTTTGAAATTCTCGTCCCTGGTGTCGTGCTCCATGGCCATAAACAGCGTATTCACCACAATGCAGATGGTGATGGACAAATCGGCAAATGGGTCCATCACGACCATGTACAGCGCTTTCTTGAGTTTCACCCATGCAGGGAAACACTCCCAGATGAGAAACCTTCGCGTCAAAATATAAAAGCATGGATGGCATTTTTTCCTTGACTCCTCCAGCTCTGCAATATGAAAGATGAAAGGTTATTACACAACGACATTGATGATCTGTAGTGGAGCCCAATGGTCAGGGAACACCAGTGAAAATGATCTTTGGGGATAAGCTCATAAACACACTTTAAAGCTCAACAACTACTGAAGATTAAAAAAAAAAAGATTAAGGAACCCTGACCGCCGATGCACATCCAACCAAATCAGTTCAGTTCGCTTAATAGTCAAGGCCTTAAAAATGATAATCAATTACAATATGAAATTAAATCTTGGCTCTTATCTCTGGACAAAAACAGCTGATCACCTTAACAGTCAATTGGCATGCGGATCCTCGAGCAGAGGCAGGATTTACAGAGCAGAAGTTTGTGATTCCCTTGAAATCTCACTACCTTTTTGCTTGCTCTTTAGCTCATGTTTGGACCAGATACTTTTCTTACTCAGCTGATGTGTTTCAAGACTTTTTTGTGTGAGTTACTCATCTTTGTGTGGATGACTTTTCAGTACTTATTTGTAACAAGCTGTAAATGGTGTTTATAAGTGAAAATACCCTTTATATTTGCATTAGAGTAGCTTAAAACGACTATGTGATTACGGTAATGCCTTTTCAGTGACTATTTTGGGCAATTTCCTATCTGGAACGTACAAAGCAAAACGTAACAATGACAATAAGTTGTATATACCTGTAGTGATTTAGAGGTTAATTATATCACTAATTCAGATACTAAGGTGAGGTACAACGTTATCATTTTATAAACTAAGTAGGTTAAACTGAAAGTGAAACCCAAGCCACTGCTCCACCTTGGTCATCGGCCTCAAAATGTAGCCTTTAGTACATAAAAGGTTTGGTTTTTCTGAATTTCTGTTCTATCAATCAAATTCCCAATGAAGTTCAACAGAAGCTATTTGGCTCATCTGAATAGATTTTGGATATCAAGCGTGAGTACCTTCCATAGTATTGGTGATAACACTGGCTCCACTCAGGACTCTTTCTCTGGTCGTGTGGTCATTCAAAAACCCTGGTGAGAGCTGTTCTGAGAAATATCGCCTCCGTTGCCCCAATGTTTCCATCTGAAGAAGAAGTCAGAATGAACATAAACTACTCACAAAGATTAGGGGATATTTCAAAACGAATATGAAGCGATTCATAAAAAAAATGATTTGTTTTCTTAAACAAGATCATCAGAAAAGCAAATAAAAAGTCAAAGAAAGTTGTTGGATTATACAAATGAGATACAAATTCACTTATTGTGATTGAGTAGTAAGTGATTTATTCATGAGGGTGAACAGAAGGATTTTAAACTGAATAAGGGTGCCCCCACATTGACTGCTCAGTAGGGTGCATGGTCACCCAAGAGTGTCAAAACACACTGACAGTGATGGAGCATGAACAGGATCAGACTGTCCAGCAGTTCTTGTGGAATTCTCTTCGTACTCATTTTGAAATATCCCCTCATTTTGGGATGCCCTATGGAATTGTAAAACAACCTGTGCCCCCAGCTACACCCAAATAATCTCTGGATCTCTGGAAAAAAAAACTCTAAAATAGCCATGGTTCAAAAATAACATACAGTGTTTTTATACATATTCCTGGGAAATCCTTACTGTGTGGGGGCGAGCATTATCCTGTTGAAAAATGCCAGTTGGATGTCCTGCACATATCAGTCAGCTCTTGTATCACTACTAGGGGACTGTCCTATGGACTATAAATTAATGGGAGCTGCTCGTGATGTGGCCAGCACATTCCGGATTTGCCGCTGGGCAAAGTGTTGAAAAGGCTAAAACACGCTTAAGCTCACAAAACTTGGAATGGAGATCAGAGAAAAAGAGGATTATGGAGTACTGTGAAAAAATCCTGAAAAATATGTTATATAGGATCATTATATCATTGCTAAAGCACAAAATGGAAATTTGCTGCTGTGCCGCCTATATCAGTACAAATACAACAAATGGTGTTTTAACCAAAAATAGTACAAAGTATTAATGTACGAGCAATTTTCCTTACATTGTCATCTATTGTAACTTTATCCACAGTCAGCTCCGGGAACTCTAGACCGGCAGGTGAGTTAGGCAGCGAGTTTCCAGTCACCAGGCCACAGCGATGCACTTTTCCACCGGGGGGTATGATGATACGTGGGATGGGGCTACCAGTGCTGTAAAAGCGCTCAGAACGACGTGGCAAGAACAGCGAGCCTCGATGGCTGCCTGTTTCCTCAAACACACTATGCTCATCATCTGCAAAGCTGTTTTCCGATCCCAGACGACCACGAAAACTAAAGATGCTAGTCTTGCTGTTCCGCCGCGGGGTGACGACTGAGCCGTGGATGCTCAGGAGTGACTAAACAAACAAACAGGCCGGAGGTTCAACGTGACATACGCTGGATATGAATTACCAAAGACCAAGAAAATTAAGGATATTATGGCTATTAGTAAAGTCAAATGTAGGGTAACAGTTAATGTGTACTTCACATACTGCAAATTTATATATACTTATTTAAATATATAAATTATATACATGCATATATACTTGTTTAATTTAAATATATGCACATATATAAACACACACACTTATATATATATATATATAATTTTTTTAGAATTATAATTTATAAAAAATATAATTGTATAATTATATTTTTGCTTAATTAATGGGTTAATGGATTAACCATACAGTTGCAGCCGACTCTCGGTCACTTGATGGATCATCGACACATTCCTGTCTTTCCTCGATGTGATCTGTGAAGTATTTCGGCAGGATAGTGGAGTAGTTCACCATTGCTTTCTCCACCCCTCCCCATTTATCTGGGCTTGGGGCTGGCATGCAGCTGTTTCCAGTTACACTGGGGTGGGGTGTTTGCATACACAAGGCAATGACAATTTAGAGACACCAATTAACCTAACACGCATGTCTTTGGGCTATGGGAGAAAACTGAAGTAGCCACAGACACGGGGAGGACATGCAGACTCCACACAGAAAGGACCAAAGCTGGATTGAACCCGGGACCTTCTTGTTGTGAGGCAGCGGTGCCACCCACCGAGCCCCCGTGCTGCTCATATATATATATTTATTTTATTTTTTTACAGGTTACCATTGGAATCTTTGTGACATGATACCTGGGAGAGAAAATGGCTAACTGGGCACAATTTGGCCATTTTCCCGTAGGGGTGTACTCACTTTTGTTGCCAGCGGTTTAGACATTAGTGCCTGTGTGTTGAGACATTTTGAGGGGACAGCCAATTTACACAAATTTACACTATTTATACGAACTCTAGACTGATTACTTTACATTGTATCAAAGTGTCTGATCTTCAGTGTTGTCCCATAAAAATAATTACAAAAATGAGAGGGGTGTACTGACTTTCGTGAGATACTGTATACACACTGCTACAAATTAATGATATGCAAACTTTACATACATGGACACCAAGCATTCGAAACATCTCTATTTCAATCTGGCTTTGTTGCCTCTTTCAAATGCCGACACCTGGCAAAACCTGCTACTTCTTCCGTTTGCATAACATATTTGGCTTTGCAATTTAAATGTCAGAGTGTAAGAACTGTATATAATCCCAAGGCCAACCTATATAATCCAAAATGACAGTATATAATCCAAACCACTGTATATAATCCAAATCTGTTATATAGTATAATAACACTGCAGTGAGCAGCACGGTGATTCGGTAGGTAGCACCGCTGCCTCACAACAAGAAGGTCCCGGGTTCAATCCCCAGATGGAAGCGGCTTGGGTCCTTGTGTGGAGTCTGCATGTCCTCCCAGTGTCTGCGTGGGTTTACTCCGGGTACTCCGGTTTCCTCCCACAGTCCAAAGACATGAATTTCAGGTTTACTGGTGTCTCTAAAGTGGCCCTTAGTGTGTGATTGCGTGTGTATGTGTGCGTCCCCTACGATGGATTGGCATCTTGTCTAGGGTTGTACCTGCCCTTTGGCCGTGTGGATATGCCATATAACTCAGAAACCGGTTTGTATATTCCAACACCATTTTATGTAATTAAACTACATATTATCAAAAAATATTGTTGTACTGTACATAATGTAAAATAACCCCTTGTAACACCAAAAGACTATATATTCCAAAAATCACTGTATATAGATGGAAATACACCGTGTATAATTTACAAAAGGAATATAATAAAAGACACCTATGCAACTGCTGTAATCAAGCGACAGATGTTTTTTAGATACTATTGTCTCTGAACTGTGGAGTGGGTTGTGGAATATAATCAATAAATAAAACGTAGTAAGTGTGCTATGTACTTTATATTAAGCTTTAAAGAAGACATTACTTTCAACGTTTGCCATGACACTGACGATGACCTGTGTGCACGGGTGCATCTATAAGTGTTTACAAAGCGTACAATCCAGTTATATTATAACTGCGACAGCATTAAAAATATATTAAAGCTAACCTGATGGGGCGACAGATGTGCCCTATCACATGGCAGCCGTTTTCCATCTACCGAAAAGTGTAACGTGGGCCTTCTTATGTTGCTCCCTACATCAGGATTGTCAGTCTTCTCGCTGTCCCCTTTCTCTTCGTCCTCCTTTCTCTGTTTCCACTTTTTCTTCCGGTTGCATCTCTCTTTGGCACTTTTGGAACTGAGCCTGGAGGCCTCTGAAGAACTTTCTCCACTGAGATTCCCAGTTTCATACAGTGTAGCTGTCAACTAATGTATATGCCAGAAAAAAAAAACACATGATCCAGAGAGCACTATAGTATTTGGAAATATTACAGCTTTTCTCTGGTACTGAAAACATCCAAAGGGTTTTAAAAAGATATAAGCCATATGATATCACTTTACCTGTGATTCCAGCTGTTGCCTCTTGAGCTGATCCATCATAGCCTGGAATTCTTCCTCTTTCCGCTGAGCTTCTTCTGTGTTGGCCTGGTTTTGTTCATCATACGCCATTGCCACCACAGCCAAAATCAGGTTGACAAGGTAGAAGGAACCCAAGAAGATCACCAGCACAAAGAACAGCATGTAGAACTTCCCAGAGGCACGAAGAGTCTGCAAATTACAGCTTACTGTAAGCATGGTGACAGTGTGCAGTATTACTTACTATAATCAAACATTTAGGGCCTCGTGCATGAAACCTTCATAAAAAGACGAATAACTTATTCATGAAATGAACCTTCTTGAAAACTATCCAACAGATTCACGAACGCCGCTGTGTGAAAACCAGATTTGCTCTTTGAACGTTGCATACGTCGAATATTGATTGTTCACAAATAGGTGCGGTGCGTGTGCTCGTTCGTTTACAATTATCATGTAATTATATTCCATGCGCACAAATAAAAAGTGGCCGCAAAAGAAAGCCTTTGGACTGAGGAACCAGAGGGAAAATCATCCAAAATGTTTCAGGAAAGGCAAAAGAAAAAAAAAATATTTATATTTTTAAATATACTTTTAACCAAACTGAGTGCAATTAAGAGAGTCCTAAAACAGCAGCTTAACAGCAAATAACATGTAAAGTACTGTGTAAATGCAGTTTTTTCGATTAATAAAAACAGAATAGTCCGAGGTAAAGCGGAAATGGTTTAACATGAGTTGGCAGCATTGTCAGTGAAACCCCTTTGTCACTTATTATTATTGTATATATAGTGCTAATAAGGCAGCACTACTCAAAGTAGAAATACTCAAAGTTCAGTCTAAAAAGAAACTTATGTTAGTACAGCACGTACACACACACACACACACACACACACACACACCTGTTGGTAGAGATTCTCCCAGAAGTCTTGAGTCATTAGTCTGAAGAGAGAGAGAAACGCCCAGCCAAAAGTATCATAGCTGGTGAAGTTATAATTTGGATTGTCTCCCTGTTTTAAACAGATGTACCCAACTGGACAATGCCTGGAGCACAGGGGAAAAAATATAAGATACATAAATGTAAGCACACTATACAAATGATAATAATGCACTACACAACATAAAACAGATACAAGGCAGGCATGACTGCTACAAAATTGTTTTGCCACTGAACTGCGAATGCAAAGAGTAAAGGCCCTGGAAATTGAATTCCCACTACAAGAAGCTGCTGCTGCTGAGCCTTTAAGAACGACTTAACTTCTAAGCATGAATTCCAATAACTCTACAGAAGGTGTATTAATTGCTGTGCATGGAAACACAGTACAACACAGGTCTTAGGCCACCGTTAGATTTTCAGTTTTAGCAGTGTTGTAATGAAAATATAAACATACTGTGGACCCAAATATTTCTAGATTGAAATTGTCCATTAATCGATTATCTTCCGCTTAATCAGCATGGGGTCGCCGACCAGTCGGTGCCAGGTGCAAGGGCAGGGACAGCCCTAGATGGGTCGCCAATCCATCGTAGGGCACACATGCAGCCATGCACTAGGAGCCACTTTAGAGACACCAATTAACCTAACACGCATGACTGTGGGAGGAAACCTGGGGACTGCGGTAGCCTAGTTGTTAAGGGACTGGACTGTGGGCCTGATGGTCCAGGGTTCAAATCCCACCTCTGCCAAGCAGCCACAATTGGGCCCTTAAGCAAGACCCTTAATTTCAATGATTGGTTGAATTGTAAGAATGTATGAGTTGTAAGTCGCTCCGGATAAGAGCGTTTGCTAAATGCTGTAAATGTAAACGCTGCTGTAAATGTAAACCCAGAGTAAATCCATGCAGACACAAAGAAGACAGGCAGACTCCACACTGGGATTGAACACGGGACCTTTTTGCTGTGAGGCAGTGGTGTTACTCTGAGGATACTCTTTTCCACTGATCTCCATTCCAATCTTTGCGAGTTTTAACACATCTTAGCCCTTTCACCCCGTTTCCCTTCTGATAAAGTTTGATAACAGGCTGCTACACCTCCAAAAACTCCTGTTCAAGCTTCTTCAGACTGTAGAAGGGTCAACCTGGCATCGCAATAAAGCTGCCAGACGCAGTAAGGGGAGGTTACACTAAATAATTACCACGGTGGCCTGTAGAAGCTTCTTTATCTGCTTTACTTTTTTCATATGCTAATAAAGAGACTGAGAAATAATTCTGTATAATTGCATATACCCAGTCTAATGGTGACCTGAGGTGGTCTAGTGTTTCTCTAGTCTATCAGGCTTCCAAATGTGCTCACCATAACTAGCTGACTTACCCTGCATCAGAGGCATGTCCACAAATCAAAGGATCACTCTTTCCCTCAATGAAATAATAAATACCTGCATGAAAAAGAAAAACGAGTATATTACTTATTATTACACATTTACTGCCTCTGCAATTCATCTTTGTAGTGTCTACATCGCACAGAACGTTGTGGAATCGAAATCAAATTTCAATGTCCTGGCAACAAACTGCAAAACGTCTATGCTGTTCCAATCCAGTTATATAGCACTGCTTACAACTCAAGCTTATATCAACTCAAGCTTATAAGTTAAACAGGCATCTACATCTTTGTGATTTACATATTTGTCTTTAACTTTTTAAGTTGTGTTTTATTTTTTACGGTTTGTCTGGGGTTATGCAATTTGATTTGTGAATGTGATATTTGTAGCCTTGTCACTGTAAAACAGATTGATACTAAACGATACAAATGAAAAGTTGTTTTTTTTTCTTAATACTGCGTTGCCCTCAACATGCATTAGGTTAATTTGCATTTCTAAGTGTCCCTAAGTGAGTGTTTGTGTTTTCGAGCATGTGCCTGTGATGTCCTGTTACAATGATCAGGGTTAATTTCAGCCTTGTGCCCTGTGCTGCTGGGTCCTGAATTTAATGAAGCAGGTACAGAAACGAATGAATGAATGAATGCAAGGACTGTAGTAGGCATTATTTATCCAAAAGTTATTTTTCGCCTTGATCCTGGACAGGGCTGCGGGAGAGCGGGAGAGCGGGTGCCCAGCTGGCAGCACAGGGCAAAAGGCAGGAACGACTATCGGCCGGGCGCAAATCCATCGTAGAGCACATAGTTTACAGAATAAGCACATTTTAACATAATCAATTCACCTAAAGCATGTCTTTGGCTTGTGGGAGGAAACCAGAGTAAAGACATATGATTGATAGACCCAAACTGTTGCACCTGGGGTTGAACCCAGGACGTTGATGCTACCCACTGAGCGACCCTTCATTCATTCATTTTCTTATCTGCTTAATCCTGATCCGGGTAGCTGGAAAGCCGGTGCTTAATAGCCAGTGAGACAACAGTCCATCACAGACACAGAAAAGACATGCAAGCTCCTCACAGTCAGAACCCGAGTCCAAGCTAACCACCACTTTTGTGGTTTTATTTAAATTTGTCCTATGCCAGTCTTCAGCCATAAGATCGTACAAGAGTATGGCACTTCAAATAAATTACTATTTAAGTTCATTTACCCCTTACATATCACATTATCTGGTATTTGGTTGCAGCATCTAAATACATATA
>JAUZST010007055.1:0-67708 GCA_034779995.1 Parotocinclus haroldoi | reverse complement strand
GTGTGTGTGTGTGTGTGTGTGTGTGTGTGTGTGTGTGTGTGTGTGTGTGTGTGTGTGTGTGTGTGTGTGTGTTCCAGGATTCAAATCTCGCCTCTTAGCTGCTGATGTGCCTTTTAATTTACATATGACATAATTTTCTATCGGCTGTAACTTGTTGCAAATATCTGCCAAATGTAAAATTGCAAAACAATCATTTGAACTTTTTAAACTTATTTAAAAAAAAGGCCAATCCACTATGGGTCGCCCTGCATATTTGCTCCAAACGTAAATCAATAAATCAAACTTTAAAATAGTTATGGTGATAGACGGTATGCTTTTCCGAGCATATCAAGTATATCAACAGTGCTTAAAGTACACTGACCAACTGAACGTTTGATTACAGTTGAATGTAATTATTCTTGAAAAATATAAATCACTTGAATAAGTATATGATATTGTTTGAATAGTAGTCTTAAAGTCGCTACTGATGTGATCACGTATCATGATAAATATTGTTGTAATTTAATATTTCTTCCATATCACCAACCCCTAGTTATCACCATCTACTGTTAAAACTCAAGCACTCTGTGTAAAACTACTATAATGTTTTAGGTAATATCTTGCAGAATTTTAAAGTGTTGATTCACTTTCAAGCACCACTGTATGTCACTGAGCGGTCAAAGTGTTGGATGTACGGCATCCTCCACTGATCTGTCTGGTAGGAAAACTACTGAAAGAAGTGGTCGAGCAGGTGTCCTGTGACATTTTTTGTCCTGTGACTGTGTGTGACATTTTTCAGGAGGTCTAACACTAAATACTATACAGACTATATACATCTGTATACAAAAAGTTGTTTTCCAGTATCATTAAACTCAGCCTGCCTGATTTTATGCAACGTGCATGTATTAACCATTAAACCATGAAACTACGACAGTAGTTCTACATATGTGTTTTGTTTCTCACCAGATTGAGAGCACGGTGTTAGCCGCCTGTGTGAAGTTCCACTCTCCAGCCAGATGCTATGGAGCCCTCAGATGATGGAGGTGCCAGCATGGGCACATCATCTGTAGAGGAGAACTATTTCCAGGGTTACACCTTTACAGACCGGTCACACTCTTCCCGAGTGGTAAAAAGCATCATGGACCTGTGTTTAGAAGGCGGCCTGTTTGCAGATGTCACAGTCACCGTGGAGGGCAAAGAATTCCAACTGCATCGTCTGGTACTCTCAGCTCAGAGCAGCTTCTTCAGGTCCATGTTCACCTCAAACCTACGAGAGGCCCACGATCGCCACATCGAACTAAAGGACGTCAGCGCATCTGTCTTCCAGCTCCTGGTTGATTACATCTACCATGGCGCCATCAAGCTTCGGGTGGAAGACCTACAAGACACCTATGAAATGGCTGATATGTACCAACTCACTGCTCTTTTTGAGGAGTGCTCTCGCTTCCTCTCGCGAACAGTGGAGGTCAAGAATTGTCTGCAGGTAAATAGAAAGTTTATTTGCGCTTTATCTAGTCTAGTAAATTGACATGAATTACTGGGGTATTTTGCCCTTTATTATAGAAGCTACTCTTTGATTTTCATTAATATTCTGATCTGCCACATCAGTAATTTTCCTCCTTTACATGTAGTCCCATCCAGGTGCACTTCTCCATGGTTTTACTGGCAGATGATTTCTTATTTTGGGGGAAATAACATAAAATTGAATCTGCCATATACTATTGACTGTTTAAAGGTTTATCACCTCTACAGGTATAAAGCGTTAGACTACTTGGTATTTAAATATACAAAATATGGTGGTCAGTGTCCTTTTTAGTTCATATATGTACTGTGTGAGTCAAAAGTTACAGGACACATTTTTAATTCAGTATCAATAAGGAAAATGACATATCTGAATACAAGCAAGTAATGGGTAAGGGCCCTATCTTTAAGGCTATGCTCGGAACATGGCTGCCATCTTGAAAGCTGCCATACTGGATCAAGAGCAAGTTTTTTTCAATGCAAATTCGGTCATGTAGCATAGAAAAAGACAAGAATTATCATTAATCGATTGCCACAATCAGATGTACAATATATTTTGTGGTTCAAAAGTTATCATCACAGAAACAAAAAAATTCTCAGCACTTCAGTGACACTGATTTGGTACTGGTGTGTTTTGCTGTTAGGTAGGATCAGACACATGATTACTGCTGGAGTTAAGTGTCAGATATGTCCAGCCACGAGTTTCCTGTAGGCAGTGTCCTATGAGCACTGATTAAGGATTTAGGGGATGACTAACACAAACTGTCCATCAAAAGATGAGCTGCTCTCTCTGATTCTGCAAGGTGGAACAATAAGATTAGTGTGTTTAATCAAGTGGACAGTGAGTGAACAGTATTATCAGTATATTAACAGTATTGAAGCTCCAGCAACACTGCTGTGTCTGAGTCAGTAGTACCAGTGTCACTGTAGTGCTGATAATGATCTGCCACCCAAATACACTGCTCATAAAAAATTAGGGGATATTTCATTTAGAATTTTTGTGAGCACTATAGTACCTGATATGTGGTGATCTTGTGGTGGTCCTGACCATTAGAGAAGAGAGTAAATGGGACTAACAAAGTTTGTAGAGAAACAGATAAACTGTATAGTCTGTAATTGTAGAACTACAAAGCCCAGTGACCAATAAAACTTAAAAAAAAGAATAAGCAGAATATCAACTGTTTAATATAGAAGAGCTTTTTCTTTTGCACGTCACTGCACTACTTTTAGTTTTCTGAAAGTAATAACCCGTTTGAGTGTGTGAGACCCTTTGTAGATTCATAAATGTGTTGATCTGGATGGAAATCAGCTTGCCAAGTAGTTATTGTAAAAGAAGGCTTAATGAAATGGATGTATTTGGTTTTTTGTTGTTGCAGGTAATGTGGTTGGCTGACAGACACTGTGATCAGGAGTTGTATACAGCAGCTAAGCACTGTGCCAAGATTCATCTGGTGCAGCTTCACAAGGCAGAAGAGTTCCTTAACTTGCCTTTACGTCTCCTCATTGATATCATCAAAGGTGGGTGTTACAGAACTCCTGTGCATTCAGACGGTTATGCTTTAATACAGCTTTGATAGGGGACCTCGTAAAATGTTGCCTAAATGTCACAAATTGTTTGGAAATCGGAATAATTATTTTGGCGTTGCAGATTACATCATTACATTATGCACATTTAAGAATGGTGTTAATGTCAGTGTTATAGGAATAAACCTGCAACCAATCAGAGGCTAGCTAATAGTTTTGGATTTGGAATTGAAATAAGCAGTGATGATATTCAAATTATTGTTGTTCGTATTCTTTAATATGCCAGGTCATTTTTTGGTGTTGTGTAACTTTATTAAACTATTGCTCTTCTGCATTCATTACGTTCTATAGATATTGTACAAAATTATTACCAAAATAAGTCTTATCTTACATTTAGGTCTTATTCAGGAGAAATGCACTTAAGTGCACAATATACAAACAGCACAAAAGTACATAACTACACATATTAAAACTTTGAAGACTAGTTGCAAAGATTTTCACTTAAAGTTACAGTATTCCAGTTTGCCTGTGCTAGGACTTGAACCTTGCACCGTTGGGTCAGTAGTACAGTAGCTTCACTACTGCCTCACCACTTATTTACAAGATGGCAAATAATTCTGGAATATAGAGCCATGAAATAAACACAAAAAGCCACTTCTGCAGCCTTTTGGTTTCAAATGCCAAATTGGATGTTGTACATGGAATCTGTACTCTGTACTGTAGATGACTTAGGACAATTGAACATGCATTGCACAAAATACGGCACGCTTCCTCCAGGTAGGGAGTGAGAACCTATCCCAAGTGGAGGATTCAAGTATTTCTGGGTCTTGTTCATGAGTAATGGGAAGAGGGTAGGTGAGATTGACTGTAGGCCGAGTGCAGCATCGGCAGACCCATGTCAAATTCCTATCAATAACAAGACTCCTGTTAAGCTGCTATTGTGACATATGGCTCGATAGGGATTTGATTGTGGTTTTCTTCGCAAACTGATTCTAATTGTCCAAATATTTCATTTGTGCACCAAATCACCTCTATTTGATTACCAGTTTATTAATATCTCTGATTTAGATGGTGTTCCAAGCTCCCAAAATCCAACCGCAGCAATTGAATCATGGATAAACCACAACAAAGTTGAACGAGAGGAGTTTGCAGATGAGCTTGCAGATAGCCTAAAGGTGAGTGATAATGACTGATTAGTTTAAAAAGTGTAACTTCAAACCTGCAAATGTACAATATACAAATACAAGGTATAACGTAGATTATGAACATATGTATAGGGTCATGTATAATGCGAGTATGAATGGATGATTCTGGGAGGAGAAGCTGGACAGGTGCGATATAGTACTCTAGCGCTGCAGCAGTAACCCCTACCCAAACTTGGAATACATTTTTGAGAGGATAATAATAATTTGGGGGATTTTTGAGTAAATATGCTGGCATTTTTTTCAAATGATAAATTGCCTGTTGGTGTGATTTGAAAAAAAAAAAAAAACCCTAAAGATTAACTAAAGATCTTTTTGCAAATATTTTAACAAATTGAAATCATTTGTGATGTAGTAGGATGTGGAATATGTTATTTCTTTTTCTTTTTGAATACTTGTCATGTTGTGTAGAGTTTCTAAATGCTTGTGTGTTTGACATCTTCATTGTAGAGACACTTGCTGCTGAGTGCATTGCTTTTGAGCATACTGTTCATATTGGTAGCATGGTCATGCTTCAAGTGTTGAAAGAGATTTGTGGTATTACCTTAGGTCACTGAAACAGAATGTAACTCTGACTTGTTTTCGTTTAGTGTCATCTTCTCTAAAGGCAATAAGTGTCCAAATCATGGACATGGCATTTTTCTATGGTATAAGCTGTGAACTCTTCTTTGTGTTGCTTCCGTGTTGATGACTGGATTACAAAACTACGCCTGTGATAGTATGTTTTTATGGGGCAGAACATTGTGCTGAATGTATTAAGAGAATTAAAAAAAAAAGGTATTAGCAACATTGAAAAAAATGTGATGAATGATGAATTGCCAAGCCCTAACTCTGATTCTGACTCTGTACCTTTTTCTCTTTCTCAGGAGATTGGTGAGCACGTCCACATCTACCTTATCGGCAAGGAGGAGACACGCACGCACTCGTTGGCCGTGTCACTTCACTGTGCCGATGATGATGTCATCAGCGTAAGCGGGCAGAACAGCCTGTGCCATCAGATCACTGCGGCGTGCAAGCATGGCGGTGACTTGTACGTTGTGGGTGGCTCCATTCCGCGCCGCATGTGGAAGTGCAACATGCGCACGATGGACTGGGAGCGGTGCGCGCCTCTTCCACGTGACCGCCTGCATCACGCCCTTGTATCCGTGGCCCCTGAGGATACCATCTACTCACTGGGGGGAAAGACTCTACAGGACACCCTGTCAAGCGGCGTAGTTTACTACACTGTGTGCGCTAACACGTGGACGGAGACCAGTCAGCTCGATGTGGCTGTGTCCGGTGCTGCCGGCGTCCACTTGGATGGCACCATCTACCTCCTGGGTGGGGAAGAGAACGATGCCGATTTCTTTACCAGGCCCTCTCGACTCATCCAGTGCTTCGACACAGCAACGCAAAAGTGCAGCACCAAGCCGTACGTGCTGCCCTTCGCCGGCCGCATGCACGCCGCTGCCCACAAGGACTTGATCTTTGTAGTGGCAGAGGGTGACTCACTGGTGTGTTACAACCCCCTGCTGGACAGCTTCACACGCCTGCGCTTCCCAGATGCATGGAGTTGCGTGCCAGCACTCTGGAAGGTGGCCAGCTGCAACGGCTGCATTTACATCTTTCGGGACAAGTGCAAGAAAGGCGACGCAGACACGCTCAAACTAAACCCTGCCACGTCAGTCGTGTCTGTTATTAAGGGCATCCGAGTCCTCCTCACAAACTGGCAGTTTGTCCTGGCCTGATGTTTGTGTAACTTTTTTTAAGCAGGACAGTGAACAAAATCCATTGGGACCATGTGAACGTTTTTGCTGTGAGGGTGAATAGTAAGACAGTGGATAGTTTTTTTTTGTTCCGGGTTGTATCAAGTTAAACCTTTGTGCAATTTGCATTTTTAGGAAAGCCATATGTAATTTGATATATCAACTGAATTACCATTTAAAGCTGCCGAGACACTACGAGCAGTATAACCAAGCCTTATTATACTCCCATATTACTTCACAGTAGGTGATTCACCTAAATGCAGAATCAAACAACAACTTGAGACAACAACTAAAGAATAAAAAATGACACCAGAAAATCATCATTTAAACTATTCATATATCTTGTTGTTGACCTTCATAAGAATGCACATTACAGTTTTAAAGGGAACAATACTGTCTAGGGTTGCACATGTGTAGTCATTAGGTAGCTCTAGGCTTGTTTGTTAAATAAGTGAGGTGTAATAAATGAGAAGGGCCAGACAGTGAGTGCTTTTACATGCACTTGATAATCCAATAATAACAGATTACTGCTGTTATCTGATTGTTCAATTGGTAAACAATTACGGTATTTTTTAAAAAGAATTTTGATATTTAATTATTGAAGTTTGAAGTCTACGTCACATTCTTCTGTGAATTTATTGGCTGGTTGTGAAAGTAGAAGTCTGATTATGGCACGAGTTATGGAGCATTCCCATTATATGATTACTCAACTAACTGTATGAAATGTATGAAATGACAGCAGTGGAATAATTGTGAGATAAGTTTTTCACAGTGTTTCTGTGTAACTATATTTTTGTGTTATATAGTTTTTCATTATTCAGTCCAGCCTTTGATACTGTCTGTATTATATATGTTCGGCATTTCTGTGACATCTAGGAACACTAAGTAAGCCTGCATCCTGTGAACGAAGTGAACGCGCTGTTTGCTAAGATGCTCTGGAGACAGCCCATGAAGTGTTATAGATTAGTTAGTACTATCAATATTAATTATATGTTAGTAAAAGTATTTTGTAATTAATCCAGAATTTAACTGGCAGCCAAGTTAGAGACGATAAAACAGGACTAATACGATCAAACTTTTTAGTTCTACTTAACACTGATACACTTTTAAACCCATGCCAAGATTTTTGAAATTATATACTTTTATGTCCACCATTATTCAACATACTGTTTGGAAAACATAAGGTCAGATTTGTTTACCGTCCGTTAATGTGAACTGAACCTCAAGCTCTAATTAACCTAGAACTTAACATTGTTTAAAATCTTAAAGGCAGTTATTGTGCTTAAAGCATCCCATCACATCTTAATAAACATTTTTTAGCACCTTATCACTTTGAGTTAAGAACAGTAAGCATTCAGTTCTGGGACCAAACGCTCACTCTTCACTGTCATGGTCATGGAGCTTTGGATTACACTCGAAATGCATGTACGGCCACGAATTAGGTCTTAAAGCATGGATGTTTGTCCTGTGAAACAATTGATAATGGAAAAGCCCTAGCTCACTGTTGGATTAATCTCAAATGCGCCTTATGGACCTTGCTTTAGTTGATGAACTTGACTTGCTGGGGAAGTTAACATTTATGAAAGTTTCATAAATTGAGCATCATGGAAGTGTACAACCAACCCATTCTACTATCACTGTATGTCTGTAGAGATAGCAGAGAATGTGGCTGAAATAACAGCTAATATGGTGGTGCTAGTTGTTTTCATTCAGTTACTTTACACAACCACAGACGGTGTGATCAGTAAAGATAAAGAAAGAAAGATGGGGTAAGTTATGTGTTTTATAAGTACATTTTTAAAAGGTATTATCATCATTTCACATAAACAGTTTGGCGTAGTACCTACTGATGAAGTTTCAATCAGAGTATTTAGTAAAAATGTGCTTGTGTATACAAACTGTTATGTATCTTAAACTGCTATTCAGAAAGCTTGTTTGGATCTTTGTGGAGAAGAATTCAATATCTAACAGTATAATGGCTTAAAACAGGCCTCAATGCTTTCCCATCACTACCTTTAGACGATAGAAGCTCAAGAAGTGCTGACTGTCATGGACTTTCCTGTACAGCCACCTGACATAAACTCTATAAATCTAGAATTTTATGAGGGCACATAAAGACAGAGAAAGTCAAGCTGCCCTTTGAATCATTCTGAAATCAATCCCATGCTGCATGTAAAATGGTAACTCTGCATGCAGTTATGCGTCAGGAAGAAATGAAAATTATTACAGGTGTGGTCTGATTGGACCCTGGGGCTTGCCACAAGAGGCCATTAATGTGCTGCCCCCTATAAATATCTACTTTTGGGTACTGTACCTCTTGGTGAGAGGTCATTGACTGCTAGACATGCCTTTTATAATGCACTTGTAGACATGTCGGCCAGTTGACAGACTTTGAGAGGAGGCACATCATTTCATTGAGAAAAGCAGGATGGTCGTTTAGCTGAATTGCCCACCATCTAGACTATTCTGACCTTGCTGTTAGGAAATGTTAGGAAATACACAGCAAACAGGCTCCAGACAGAACACCAGAACAGAGGATTATTTTATTCATTTCTATCTGGGTGCATTATTTTTTGACAGTGAGTGTATGTTTTTAAGAATAGGGTTATTCCAGTATATGTGCACCTATTTTTAACATATTTTTTATTTCAACCCTTTCAGACAAGCTACAAAATATGTTGCATATTTAATTAGATATGACTTATTCACTAGGTGTCTCTGCTGAAGCACTGCACAGAAATAACTTTTGATTCAATAAAATAAATTAATTTCTTCAAGGGTTATAATGAACTATTTGAAATTGGCAAAACATAAACACATTCTAGCCTAGTTGCAACTATGATGTGATAAAAAAAATACTTATAATTTAATAATAGAATGTAATAAACCTCTAACCTGTTGTAATTGGACTGACTGTGACTTTGTGTGTTAATAAATGATGCTGATGTAAGTAGTATTGACATGTTTGGAGGCAAAGGGCCAGGAGGTTTTTTTTTCTTTGAGCCGCTACCCCCTAAAATGTCTGTGTGCACAAGCTTGGATTCTGGTATTCAAAATATAGACCAGCTGACTGGGATATTTCATTCTCTATTTTTGTGAATAGTGCCATGGCATTTGCTGCTTTTCATTTTTGGCACAAATGATTACCTTATTACTGACATGGACAGACAGAGAACAACCTACGTGTTAGACTGGTCCACATGGACTTTCCCATTCCAATTTGAAAAATATAAATAATCCTTCACCATGTAACGTTGTTAAAATCTTAATATGAATTATTATTCTTAATAATCAAATATTGCATAATTCTGAAGACAACACATACAAGCCTATAGTTAGTGATGGATAGGTCTCTTCTTGACACTCTGGTGGTGACCGTGGTGTGACTTACAACTTCCAGAGATTTATCTTGGGACCCTATGCTGTGAATGGCAAGGCGTTAAATGAACAAATCCTTGAGGCAAGCTATAGGGGGAAGTTAAGGAAAGGGGAATGAAGTGCTAGGTCCAGCTTAACAGTTCAACCCCATTGATGTTTTTCAAGAAGCAGCAATACTGTAACTCAAGACAAATACCATGTCAGACTTTTTGAACTATTCTAAGCATCAGTTGGTGACACCAGAGCAGGGGGTGGCACATATGCGCCTTAACAAGGCCCACCCACAGGACCTCTTCAGCCACTGCAAGAAGCATTTGACTTGCTCTGTTTCAATGTTGTGAAATAACTGTCTGTTTTTAGCTTCTCACTTGCTGAGCACAGAATCTCACATGACTCTGGACCGCCTTTTATGCAGTCCCCGTTTCTTTAAAAATTGCGGCGTTAATGATCTCCAAAGTCAGCAATTGAGATGAAGGGAAGAATTTGAGGAGCAGTGGCGTCGTAGGTAGGCCTCTTTTTTGACCTTGGATCTTTTCAGAGACTGAAGCTGGATTCCAGCAGAGACACATGGTCCAGACTGACAAGGCCAACTGCTATAGCACCAGGCCTGGAGAGGGAGGGAGTAAAGAGGTGAAAGAAAGGAGGGAGGGAATGGGACATGGAATTCCACCCACTGGGGCGTGGAGGGTGTAGATATTCTGGGGTATCATTGCTAGTTCCTTGGAGTGGAACTTATGCCTTCAGCATCTTAAAGTGTTCTAATACTTCTGTGACAGGTTTGGTCTCGTAACTGAGGAGCACAGATGATCCCTCAGGTCTTCCAGTGGTGATGAGCAGTGAGTATATTGCCTTTGGGGCTCTTGTATGCTGTGGCTCCTGTTTTTATCTTTTGCCTCTGCACCTGAAGCTGAGAACAGTGGAATAACAAGGCTGGCGGGTGCAGAGGCCTGGAGACGGTCTTTCCTTTGTCTGCTCTTCTGTCAACCAAGCAAGAGATTGAATGCTTACTGTTCTTCGGAAGGCTGAAGAGCCAGTTAGACATATATTTTATGAGGCATATCCCTGTGAAGATGGGCCAGGACCAAACAAAGCAGCAGATTGAGAAAGGGCTGAAACTTTACCAGTCAAATGAGACCGACAAAGCACTACACGTCTGGACGAAGGTGTTGGAGAAGACCTCTGATCCTGGGGGGAAGTTCAGGGCTTTAGGTTGCCTTATAACAGCGCATTCAGAGATGGGAAAGTACAAAGAAATGCTAAAGGTAAGACAGCTGTCAATACATAAGTACATTAGTAAAATCTTATTTTTTTTTTCCAAACAAATATCTTGTCTGAATTACTCTCTGGCATCAAGATGAATCAGTTTATAAGCATTGCTATATTTTCTTGACATTACCAAGGCTAGATGTGATTTTATTTGCTTTGAATCAAGGGTTAGAGAGTCCTATCATAGTTCCAGAGACCCAGCTGCAAGTCCCAACGTAGATACTTACTTACTGTGTGGAATTTGCATGTTCTTCCCTTGTCTGCGGGGGTTTCCTCTGTTTTTGTTCCACATTCCATAGACATGCGTTATGTCAATTGGTGTGTCTAAGGTGTGCCTCTGTATTTGTGTCCATGTGCCTTGCGATAGATGTTACACGACTGCCGATTTTTATTAGTAGACTAGTCGTGTTTTTCAAAGCTTAAGAAACAGAAATTCTGGAGGCTCTTATTTTTAGCTTTTTAATTAGCACAGTTTAATGCTGATTGACAATAGCAAAGAATACATCAAATTGTATGTGAAATAAAAGATCTACACAGTCTCTAAAATAAAATTCCAGTTTCAGTGCTTCCTTAGTCTATACTTTTATACCTAAATGTGCAAATAATAAACAGTGCAGTACTTGAGCCGGATCAAGATTATGTGTTATATTATATTAATAATAAAAAAAAATAAGCAAAATTAATAAACGGGTACTACTTATTTGTGTGTGACCCCCTTTTCAAAGGGGGTCCTTTTTATTTGATGATAAATTGTGTAATTGCAAAAAGTAGGGGATAGGAGACCATAGAATATATACAATATGTTCTATTTTGAAGTTTACTGTATTATATATATATATATATATAATATGTAAAATGTAAAATCTTATTAATCTGAATTATTTCTAGACTACCAAAATCTGTTTGGCACAGTGTTCTTAAGAAAAGATGCTTTGCTGTCTTCCTGCATCCTTGGTACTGTTTTTTTTCCCGTCTTAATAGTCGACCACTGCATCCCGTGGTAACTAAAGGGTGTTGTAGGCAACTATTTAAATAGCCTATGCAACTAAACATTGTTACTTAAAACACAACAGAATCATAAGATTCATTGCCTACATGCTAACACTGGTTGTGTCTTGCTGGTAAGATTACATGACCTAGCAGGCAGTCAGCCAGTCAGTCATAGCATTAACCCTGTTAATGTAATAACCACTGATAAAGGAAGTGGATAACATTGCCAACGTGTTTCCAAGGGCAATATTCCGTTTCAGACAAGTACATCACTTAATGGCAGCGATATTCCCTAATGGCTGTGGTGTGTTTCAGCAGGATGAAGCATGCTGTCCCACTGAAAATATTGTTTGGGATGACTTGGCCTCCATATTTCTCTCCATCCGATCAAGCATCTGTGGGATGTGCTGGAATAATAAGTCCGATCATGGTGCTCAGGGCTCCAGCACAGGGGTTCAAAACATGTGGTTGCTTAACTTGTAAGAGATTTGTACAACCCCAGATCAGAAAAGGTTGGGACAGTATGGAAAATTCAACTAAAAAACACACAATGTTTCTTACATTTACTTTTGAATTCTATTTAATTGCAGACAGTATGTACCTGTTAAGAACTGCCATTCAACAATAACTGATGTAACCACATGGCCAAGGAATTACTTTGGCAAACCTTTGTCAGGCACTACAGTTACATTCACAAATGCTACTTAAAACTTTACTGTGCAAAAAAGAAGCCTAATGTTTTCTGTATATAGAAGCAAGGTCAACTACTCTGTGCTCAAAGGCATCTATAGGATGGACCATCACACAGTGAACCTGTATTGTGGACCAAAGACAAAAAGGACAAGTCTAAAAGCCAGGCTCTGTCATGGTATGGGGCTGTGTCAGTGCCCTTGGTAAAGGTCAATGACATTTGTTCAAGTACAGCATTAATGGAGAAAAGTACACTGATATTTTAAAAGCAACATATGCTGCTTTCAGTGTGTAATATTTACTAGGGATGTTCAATAATTATTTAACAAGACCACATGCTCAAAGTCATAGCTGTGGAGGAAGAAGGTACTGGTAATGGACTGGCCTGTCTACAGTCCAGACCTTTCCCAATAGACAATGTGTGGAGAAGTTAGAAACAAAAAATGCGATAATGACAATCCTTTACTGTTGCATATCTTAAGACGTGTTTGCAGGAAGAATGGGACAAAATTACACCTGAAACACTAAATCGCTTGATGTCCTCTGTGTCAAAACGTCTTTAAACCAGATAAAACATTAAATATCTCAGCTCATACTGTCTGCAATAAAAGTCATGAGAAACACTGGGTTTATTTTCCTGTCCCAGCTTTTCTGCCACTTGTAACTTTGTCCTTGGTTGGCATTGATTTATCACAATTACTAATGTATGTTTAGCTTTGGTTTATCCTGAAAATATGTCCAGGCATCTGTGAGTGGAAAAGACTCATGCTGTCTTAATTTCTAACTGCTGATGTTCCCAAGTTGTACTAACAACAGAGCCGCTGGTAATGTTAGTAACTGGAGATGGTGAAACGCATGCGAGTTAATGTATAGGCTAAATTATGGTGAATATACCCTAAATCATTTGCTTATATGTATCTTGACTGGAGAGTGGGAAATGTTTTTTTTTTTATGCAAAGGCAAATTTTGCCTACTTTCCCCTGACTTTACAAAATGAACATTGAAACTACTTGTCTTTATCAAAATGGCTAAAAGTATCACCATAGCTTGCCTTCTGTTGTATTCCTTATTGCATTTTCTCTACTTTGTACCAGACTGCCAAAATGGAGCTAAAACACTTAAGTTATCACCCATTCATTTTGGCAGACTTTTGGTTTGGACTTTTTAGCCAATCATAATGAATATACACTGTTATATCATTCTAAATTATTTCAGTAATGCTATGGTTAAGCTGTCACTGATATACAGTATATAGTGCAATGTAAAAGGTGGACATTATTTATAGCTGCATGCAGTAGGTTTCATAGAGTCATTTTAGATCCAGATTACTACTTATCTAGTAACCAATACTACAACCTCAAATCAGGAAAAAAAAAGTTACGAAAAACAGTATGAAAAAAGACAACAGTGTTTCTTATATTTACATTATAACAACTGTTTTATTTTGATCAACTTAATTTCATTTGTTAATAAATATCCGTTCTTGCATTTTAGGCCAGCAACACTGTAACGTTACCATTCCTTCTCACAACGGTTAAACGTTGTTTTGTCCCAAGTGTGAGCCCAAGTGTGTTCCAGTTGTTATTTTGTCCCATTCTTCCTGCAAATACGTCTAAAGTTGTACAACAGTACAGGGCTGTAGTTGCAGGTTTAGATTTTAAATGCTTCATACATTCTTTGTTAGGAACAGGCCAGTCCAGTGAACATAACCTCTTCTTCTGTGAGCATGCTTTATGATGTGTACAGCATTTGGTTTTGCATTGCCTTCTTGAGAAATGCATTCTTGGTACAGTGCTGTCTGAGGGAGCGAAGCTCATGGGCATTCAGTCTAGGCTTGCATCCTTCCCCTTTACTCACTGGAATTTCTCTAGGCTCTGGAGCAGTCTGTTTAATGATGCTATGCTGTGTAGAGCTAAAATATGTACATTCTTTCTAATCCTTCTTGGGAAAATTGAGTTTAAACATTTCAATCATTTTCTCAGACGTTTGTTGACACCTCTGCCCACCTTTGCTCCTCAAAGACAAAAAGAAAGAATCCTTTTGTGCATACTGCCTTTGCATTAAACTTAGTTTGCAATTGCATGTTGACATCAACTATTTAAAATCACATTAAAATTTTTCAGTTTTTGTACCTTGTTACTAGCTCTAAATTGCCCCTGTCCCTACTTTTTTAAACGTCTTGCAGGGCTGAAATATGGGAATGGATATTTTTATTTACTTACTTTATTAATACTTGTAGTAAATACAATATGTTTATTTACAGTCTGTATCACTGCATTGTGGCTACACAATCCACCACATGGCACCCTCCCCCAGTAACTAGTTTATAACAAAGATACAATAGTGTAAGCAAACATTGCCTTCAACTCAAAGAATGAGTGGGTCTCCAATGCAATGGTAGTCATTTTTTTCAGTGGCAGTTAATCAGGCCATCAAAATTGCGACATGGCGATAAATAAATAAATAAATAGCCTAACAGCCACCAGGATGGGGTCTCCTGACCCTGTGCCTGGCCTATCAGTACATCAGTGATCGCTAGAAAAGGTGCATTCAACACCGTAATGAAAATGAACAGTATGTTGGTATTCAAATGGTGAAGGAGCTTAAATTAAGCTGAGCAGCATCAAAAACAAGGTGGGTTGCAGCTTAAACTTTGTGTAGATAATTTTTGGTATACTGCATGGACATATGCTGATTATATGGCATATATACACTGACCAGACACTTTATGAGCTACTACCAATTCCACTTACTATATAGAAGCACTCTGTACATTGCACTATCGTCACGAATGAAAAGAAATAAAAGAGCCTGCTGTACCTGAATACACTGTCGATTTTCCTCTGTAGGCATGCAACAAGCACATATCAGTATTAAACATAATATAATTAATTTACCAGTTTTATAATACTACTTGCACATATAAACAGTGTTCCTTTGTACACCTACAAAAACCAGCTATATCTTGAATTCACTGTAATGAAAGTGTGACATTTGCTTAAACATCAAGCATTTGACAAAGGTATCTGGAACTGACAGTTAGTTGTTTGCATTTTTATTTTATAAAGGTGTAAACACATCAAATTAGTATCACAGAATTCTCAGGAAAAATATATTCATCAATGGAAAATGCTGAGAGGTGGCTGTAATCCCATTTGGTTTTGGATGTTTTGGCTTAAACCACAATGCCTTATAGTATTTATTCCTAAAGATCCCTTGTTTTGTTTTCAAACTCAGATTGAATGAATCCAGTCTTCTGAATGGAATGTGAGAATTTGGTTGAAATGATTAGGTTTTTTTTAAACCAAATTTTAAAGCTAAAATTAGCTTTGGTTTGTTTAAAAAAAAGTCCCAAGGAGGTACAGCAAACCACACCCCGCTTACGATGGCCTGATGTACGATATTTTGAATTAAACATGGGAATCTGGGAGACACATAAATACACATTTAAACTGACCTGATATGCAGTGCAATACTCTCTCACACTCTCCCATGCTGAATAAGAAACCCAGCAGTGTGTGACGTAAGCAGTCACAACCCCCCTCCCACATAACCAGGATAAACTTTGTAATAACAAATTAGATGTTGGTTCTGAATAACAGGAAAATAAGCTGAATAGCATGCTATGTAAACAACTCATGTAAACATTAAGAAGACATAATTTTGTGGCTGCTGTAAGGTGTGATACGAGCTTCATGGGACACGATCCTCAGCTCAGGATATCTTGTTGACATAATCCCCTTTATTCGCACAGTGAGAGCTTCATTTGCACACTAATTCACTTCAGACAACATTAGTAACATCCTACAGATAATGCTACTGAATAGGTATTCTACACAGTCTATTCAAGTATAAAGGGCAATCCTCATCCTCTCATATTACTGACATTATAAATAATTCATTAAGGTTTGATTGATTAAAATCAATTGTGCGCTGCACGGGTAAAAATTTAAGTCCTGTAGCTTTGGAATAATATGTTTATGATTGCAAAGTACAGTAAGCTATACATTTTATTTAAAAAGAAGTAACTGTGTTTTATATAATAATGTCAAAAATAAAAAGCAGATTTAGTTTTTATGTATTCACATTAAGGACCGTAATACAAAATCAGCACAAGATTTTCCAACCTATATTCATAAGGATCTATAGAAAATATCTTTTAAAACCATTCCTAAATACTGATCGGCTGGGTAAAATCTTTCTATGGCATTTATGTATATTAAAACCATGGCAGTATTATTCATAGGATTGATGGGACTGTTAGAAGGGAGGAGGAGTTTTAGGAAGCTTAGTAGTTCTCATAAGAAGAATATAAAATAGTGGAAATAGTGGAGTGTTCTTCAAACACCAAATAACAGTGAGTTAATCAAAAGTTACCAATTAGATTGTGCAAAAATAATGCTTGTGGTCAATCTTATTAGAGATGCACATCTACTATCCAGCACAACAGAGCAGGTGCATAGGCTATGCAATAAATTAAGTAGGCTACAAAATGATCAGCATGATAAATAAACTGTTAGTAAAATAAAGCAAACAAACGAGTGAGTGAGTGAGTGAGTGAGTGAGTGAGTGAGTGAGTGAGAGAGTGAGTGAGAGAGTGAGTGAGAGAGTGAGAGAGTGAGAGAGTGAGAGAGTGAGAGAGTGAGAGAGTGAGAGAGTGTGTGAGAGTGTGAGAGTGTGTGAGTGTGTGAGTGTGTGAGTGTGTGAGTGTGTGTGTGTGTGTGTGTGTGTGGTATGATTTGAAAGATTTTGAAATGAAAGATTTTCATGTTATGGCTGCACAGAGCTGCTCTGAGATCGGTTTTGAATGACTCTTAAGATAAAACTACGCTTTTGGGATGACATAGGAGCTCTCTTAGAAGACTTTATGAATATGGTTTTAGCCTAAAGAAAATCACTACACAAAACAAAAACTCATACCAGCTGTGAAGCATGGTGAAGAGCGTTGGATGTGTCTGTACAGCATACAGTCATTCAAGTGACAATGAATTGAAAATTGTAGCAATGAAATTGTAAAAAGTAGGAAAACAAAGCAGTTCATTGGTAGATGCATGGCAGCATTTGGTTGAGCCAACAAGGCTCAAAAAAACAAATAAAGTAAATCAGAACAATTTCCAATATACGTCCAGGTGATATATGACAGCATGATGAACACTTCCACATACATGTTGGGCTACTTTAGAGATGACAAATGACCTAACACGTCTTTAGAATCTGATAAATGACTAAATGTAAAAGGAAGGAAACCAGAGTACCAGGAGGAATATGCAAACTTCACACAGACAGTCCAGAGTCCAGACCAGGAATTAAACTCTCTGAAGATCTGGAGTTGTGATTCGATAGTGATAACAACTCGACCATTTTGTCCACCAGAGCTAAAATCCAGTTCATTACAAAATATGCATGACCCTTTTTCTGGAGAATGGGCTTTGAAGAAATTATCAATTCAATTTGTACACTTCTAGTCTATTTGCACTAACCCTTCCTAGTCAATAATGTAACTACAGTTCATGTATAGTTATAATTAGTGTCAATAGCATGCTGTTGCTTTTTGTTACTATGTATAATATGTAAATATCACCTGTACAAGTATTTCTATTTAGACTTTAGTGTAGATAATGTGAGGTTACTGTGTACACCTAGTATAAATTTAGTAATATGGCATTAATATTTACACTGAGTGTATGGCATCTGCCATAAATTATTGTATCGCTTATATTACGTGCTGTCCTAAATTTGTTTTGTGTACAGTATAGAGAAAAGATCTGTTTACTAATAATTTGTTTACAAATAATGTACATACTGCTTTTCTGTCTTCTTCCGACCACTACATCACATTAGTATGCCTTAGCTCAGATCGATACAGCTCGAGAGATGGAAGATCCGGACTACCTAACAGAAGGCTACCTGAACCTGGCACGCAGCAATGAAAAGCTCTGTGACTTCCAGAAGACAATTTCCTACTGCAAGACCTGTTTAAACATGCAAGGCACCACTGTAAGCCTTCAGCTCAATGGCCAAGTGTGTTTGAGCATGGGCAATGCCTTTCTGGGGCTCAGTGTCTTTCAGAAAGCACTCGAGAGTTATGAGAAGGCTCTTCGGTATGCACACAACAACGATGACAAGATGCTAGAGTGCAGGGTATGCTGCAGCTTAGGCAACTTCTACATACAGTTAAAGGTATAATCCTCCTTTTTGCTACTTATAAAATGCAATTATATGATGTTAGTATTAAAATAATGGTAATGGTAGTAATAAAAATAGATAACAACTTTAAAACATTATTTTATGTCTTTACTTTAATTGATTAAAATGGGAATTTAATGTTAAAATTGGAAATTGCAGAGTAACATAGAATATTTTAATTCTATATAAATGGTGTGTAAGTTGATAAAGCAGATGCACACCAATCAAAATATAATGAGCCATTTAACCGATTTATGGGAGCCATAAGTAACTGTAGAAAACATTTTATTACCACCCTAAATAAGAAAAATTTGGGACAGTATAAACAATGCATAAGAGTTTCTTACATTTATGTTGACTTGTATTTCACTGCAGACAGTTTGAACCTGAGACATTTCATGTTTTGTCTGGTCGTCTTCATTTCATTTGATAATAAACAAATGAACCTTTCCTCCTTGCCTCCTGACCTTTCCCCATCAGAGAATACTTGGAGAAACAGAAACTTTAATACGTGTTTGCAGGAAGAATGGGGCAATATAACACCTGAAAAACATTAAATCGCTTGGTATCCTCTGTGCCAAACGGTCTGTTAGTTGTAAACACTTTACCTTTCCAACTTCTTTTGGAATGTGCCCTCAAATGCAGCAATGCATTTTTACTACCAATTGTAATGAAGTTGATGAGACAAAACGAAAGATCTCAGGTTCATACTCGTTGCAATGAAATAAGAGTCAAAGTCAGTGTAAGAAACATTGTGTCTTTTATATGCATTTGATTTGGGGTTTAAGCAAAGTGTCCTCCACACGGATGCAACTGCAAACATGCACTATATAATGTAAAACAATAATAATTTTTTAAAAAGAACACTGAAAAATAGAATTTATTAGCTATGCCTAGTCTCTAATATTAACACAATAACAACAATTAATTATAATCATTCAAATCATTCAGAAATAGACTTTTTTTTGCCAACATTTCTGAATGATTTGAATGATTATAATGAATATATAATGTGAAGTACTGTTTTTAATAGTGTATACATTACAATAACTGTAAATACAATACTGTATTTAATTGTAAAATACTGTAACTCAGCTGAAACGGCCAATCTCGGCTTACTATACAGTTACCTAAACTATTGTTCTTTGTTTATTGTAAAAAAATAACACTTTTCATCATAAATTTGAATTTGTTCAGTGTCCTAATGCAATGAGTATGGATGCCATGTGACTACTTTTTATGTATTTTTACAATGTAAAAACAAAGTTGCTTGAAATTGACCAATATTCAATCTGAATAATTAAATGTATGTTGAAAAACACTTATAATAAAAGAATGAATCTTAATTTAAGAGTGATTAAAAATAAAAAAATAAATAAAAGAGTTAAAACAAGTAAATAGCATCCATTCTGCAGAAGACCCGATACTGCCCTGAACTACAAGAGGAGTAAAAAGTTCACCTTCCTCTGGGCTGATGTCACTCTTCAGCAGTAATGTATGGTTAAATTAGACACCACAATTCACGTAAGTCTAAGAAACTGTTGACATGCAACATACATTGTAACAGAAGACAGCGAACACTAAGCAGGCTAGTCCAGATATAGGCTTTTGTACTCACCTTGACACTGGAGTTTTAAAGAATATAATCCCTCAGATCCTCAGAATGGCCTGCCGTAATGAGTCTGTGATGAAGTGGCCTGTGAGGAATGTACTCACACATCAAATGCCCTGAGTACACAATATATAAAATGCACTATACTGGTCCGTTTTAACATTGTTGCTGACCTGGGGATTTATGTTAAATAGACAAATAAATACATGAAAACAAATCACACATCAATCGTGTAACATAAAAGCAAATCATGTTTGATTATCGTTTTATATGGTTTTAATTGATTTATGCATTGAATAGAGTGATCTTTCACCAGATATAATTAGACTTATGATTAGTCCTGCTTTCTGCTTTTGTAGGATTACGAGAAGGCCCTCTTCTTTCCGTGCAAAGCAGCTGAGCTTGTCAATGACTATGGGAAAAGCTGGAGCCTAAAGTACCGTGCCATGAGCCAGTACCACATGTCAGTGGCCTACAGAAAGCTAGAGCGCCTTCCAGACGCCATGGAATGCTGTGAGGTATGTGCCAGAATGGGATTACAAAAAGAGTTCAAAATGAAAGGCTGGTTTACATTTTGTTTTATTAATTGGGCAGACATGGCTTACAAGTGAGACATAAATCAGTCTAAGAATGCTGCTGCTAAATACGTCAACAGTGATACTAGTGTTGCAAAACAAAGTTCCTATTAAATGACCAAGAACAAACGAGTTCACAGAAAACAGATTTACACAGCTAAACAGGGTTGGTGCAAGTATAACTGAATGTAATATACTTCGCACAAAAAATAGTCGGATATTGCAATATAAGTATTATATTTGAATATGAAGCGATTAAAAACGAAGCATTCAGTTTTATTTTCTTAAACAAAATGGTCAGAAAAGCAAATGAAAAGCCATAGAAGGTTAAATTACCCAAATGAGAAGCAGTGTATATGGATAGTGTATATAAATAAAGAGCTCTGTTCTTCACCCGCTTGTTTACACCACAATAGCCTATATTAATATGTACTTAGTTACTGATTTGAACCATTACTACAGACTTATCTGACTTGATATATTAATTTCATTCTTACATATATCATCTTAGTCACCCAAGGAGAATGAGTACTCTTTTGAGTCTAGGTCCTCCCAAGGATCTTCCTTATAATGTTTAGGGAATTTTTCTTTGTCACTGTCACCCTAGGCTTCTTCAGTTTGGGATGGGCCTTGGAAATATTTATAAATATTATATTATATTAGAAATATTTATATTTATAAATATTATAAAAGATAATCTAAACTTGTTAAGATTCTTTGAAGCAATGCATTATTGTAAAAAGCTCCATAGGAATGAGGCTGACTTAACTGGCAATCCAAAGTTACATCCAAACCCAGGGGTATAAAATAAAATAAAAGTTTGTCCATTCCCCCCATTGTTGGTGCCATTTACAGCTTGTAGATAAATAGCACAAAGCCATACACACAAGTAATGAGCTCAAATAAATCTCTAAACACATGAACTGAGTTAAAACTGTGTGCCAAACACTAGCTTGACTGGTAAGGTATTGAGCTTCTGATTGAACAATGGACTTATGTTGAGTCGAGCCTTAACATGCTTTTGTGACCAGCTGGGAAAAAGAAGCACAATACAGTGCCCTAAAGGGCAAACATTATGCTGCCAGTACAAAACTAAGCAGTACTGAACACTGTCACATCATAAGTTGAGCAGTGCTGTACAGTGACTTAGCTGTTTTGTTTTCGTCTGCAAATTCTGGAGACTTTTTTTTCCCCTATTATCAATTTTAAGACTTTTGGTCATTAAAGCAAACGCATGTTGATTGGATGGTTGTTAACCACCACATACCTGTATAAGACACATTTGGGATACTGGACTGCTTGCAGTCCTGACCGATCCCCAGTAGAGAATGTGTTAAGAATGGGACAAAATGACAACATTATAAAGTTCTAAAGTGATAAATGCTTTAAAATCCCATAATTGCTTTAAAATTCCATAGCAAATGAAATTATTTAGACCAGACAGAAAACATGGGATTGGTTTGATAATGTCTGCAATGAAATAAAAGTGAAGGTAAATGTGAAAAACAAATGATTTGCATTTTCCATACTCTCCCACCTGTATTGGTTTATCAAAATATATTACAATGTCGAGTAACATTTTCAACTCTGGTGTTAGACTTTGTGTTTTTGAATATAGCTGCATCTGAGTAGGATACAACAACTGACAGGTGCAGCTGTTTGTGAGCCTTATGCCAGACCCCCAGGCTTTACTATGGCTGATAAAAATATGCCAAGAGCACGGTGTGGAGGTACTGTCTGAGAGGAGTGATCATGAGAATATAAGAGATTGTAATGTGGAGTCAGATGGCGTAGTAGCATAGACACTGCTCACAAAAAGTTCTATTATATAAATATATAGTTATATATATATTTTAAAATGAATATGAAGCAATTAAAAAAGAAGCATTTGATTTTGTTTCATTAAACAAGATAATCAGAAAAGTAAATGAAAAGTCAAAGAAAGTTGTTTGATTATGCAAATGAGATGCAAACTCAGTAAGTGGCATATTCATGTCGATGGGACATGGACAGGATCAGATTGTCCAGCAGTTCTTGTGAGATTCATTTAGAAAAATCCCCTATTTTTTTGTCAGCAGTGTACCTCATTTATAGTGCTACTTTATAGAACTGCCTTGGGGAATAAGACTCAGATTCCAATTTCGAAAATTGATTAATGAATTTGTTGGATGTGCTTATTTTTAAAGATCACTCTTGTGTAAGTGAATAGAAATGAATTAAGTCACATTTTGTTACATGTATTTTTCAGGAATCGATGAAGATTGCTCTGCAGCATGGAGATCGTCCTCTGCAGGCTATGTGCCTCCTAAACTTTGCTGATATTCATCGCTGCCGAAATGATATTGATGTAAGTTTAAACCCATTAGTGGATCAGCAAAGTTCAGATTTCATGACCTTAGTATAATATGGTTCTACCTGAATGATGTATACAATCATGCTATGCTACATATATATCATTCTGGGTAGCAGGAGTTGTATTTCCATTATTTTAATGTGAAAATTTCAACTAAATAAAGAAACAGCACAGTGTTTGTGCTCCTGTCTGTTATATGCAAACTGAACAGGGTATCGCTTCTGTTCCCCATTTCTCACTTGTACCACTGCACATAAGTACATACACGAGCCGGTGCTTTTCCTGATTATGTTCTCAATTTTTGGATTAGTACCTTGCAAATGTTTTTTTTTTTTCATAACTTCATCTGCTATGTATTCAAACAATTTATCTTTTAAATGCCCACTGAAAACTTGGAAGTATCATTTAGTTCACTGGTGGAGTGAAGGTCCCACCTCTGCCACAGTTGAGTCCTTGAGAAAGGCCCTTAACCCACAATTGCTTAGATTGTAAGACTGTATTAATTGTAAGTCGCTCTGGATAAGGGCGTCTGCTAAATGATGTAATTGTAAATTGTAAATAAACGGTTGTGGATAAAGGAAAATGCTATTCAGAATGCCTTTGATGCATTCTTTGCTGCTCTGTTACCTACTCACTTATCCTGTAATTGAATTCCTCTGGGTAAATTTTCAGATTGTATTGCATTATTGCAGTTTGAACGCCAGGTTAAAATACCTGATATATTGCAAAAAGAGTTTGGAGAACAGGGCCTGATTTTAGTGTGCCATATTGTAGGTCAAAAATCGTCTTTCATTTGTAAATGTCCATCTATTTTTATTTCCTCCAGTGTTGATTCGTTGTCACAATTTTACCTACTGGTAGAGTGCATTTATCTGAATGTTCCTAAACCTCTGCAGAACCACGGTAAATGCGGTATTTTGTCTGTGTTACTATTCTCAGAAAGCATTCCCTCGCTACGAGTCTTCCTTGTGTATAATGACAGAGATTGGCAACCGCCTGGGCCAAACATCCATCTATTTAGGAGTGGGGAAATGTTGGCTGCTGCAGAAGGATCATGACAAGGTTGAGAAATTGTTTTACACAATTAAAATAATTGAAAAGTTCTACATATTTTACGAATACACTAATTGCAATAATTTCTCAGTTGCTTAGATGCATTTTGCAGAACCTTTACAACATAAAGTAAATCCCTATAAAAATCATTTAAAAATTGTATTACTTGCAGCACTATTAACAATTATATATTATATACTATAATGTATACACTACAAAATACTTAACATACTTTGGTGTCTGTGTCTATTCATCGTTTGATCGTTGCTTCTACCCAATAATTAAAGTGTGCTTTAATGTGGTGCCCATACGGAAGTGATTCTTTTAGATTGTGAGTATAAAAAAGTCACTGTTTGGGAAATGCATGTAAGCAATTGGGAGAAACTGCAAGATAGCAAAAGCCTTTTAAATAAGGAAATATCTGATTTTTCATGTTTGTTAAACATTTGGATCTCTTTTTTTCAGGCCCTAGATTCTTTTCAACGAGCCTATGACCTAGCAGAAGGAATAGGAAACAAGGTGTGTAGTAAAGCAGATCATTATCACTAGCTACACAAATACCTGTGCTACAGATCGCATTTTCTTCCACGCTCGCTCACGCTGTAGCTTTGCTCTTCCACAGCTGTGTTCACTAAAGGTGCATTGCCTGACAGAAGCCATTTGCCGCAGTAGGGAGCAGCAAGACAAGCTCAGGGAGCAGGTGGTCAAGTTCTTGCAGTGTGTGGAAGAGCTGGAGCTCTACTGTGGCATGTGTGGAGAGTCAATTGGCGAGAAGAACCAGCCACTGCAGGCATTGCCCTGCTCTCACATATTTCACCTCAAGTAGGTGCATGTCCTGTATTTATCCTCTTTCCAAAATGAGGAACCAATTTAACAAAGTTGATTACAGCAGTTCTCGGCCACCTCGGAACGTTCTCATTGTTTGCTTGGTACTCGACACACTTGTTTGAGTTGTAGGAGTCTAACCACACAACTCAAAGATCTCTGCTGTGGTTATTGTGTTTTTATTTATTTTGACATATTCGTAACGCAAAAGTTCCCATGCCTCCTAAAATAGTTAGTAATGACAGTCAACTGGAAAGCAGGAACTTACTCCTCTTGGCTTATAGGCTGAACAATTATCCTTAGTACATAAGTACTTACAGTAAGTAAGTGTTTTACTTTTCAATTTGAACCCATTACTTACTAAATGAAATGAGATTTTTTAGACACTTTATCGTAAAATATGCTCCATGTCAATGATTTTGACCAACTGTAGCTTAATGTGTAAAAGGCTCAGCTATGATACAGTATAGACTATATATAGTATAGATTAAACTCTTTGGTTCATGATCAATTTAACATACGATGGATTTGTTTGAACATTGACAGTGTGGATTTTCCGGGATCCGGAACAGATTTATTTCATTTGCATTATTCCTTATGGGAAATTGCTCTGTACTCATCATTTTCAGTACTTGATAAACCTTCTGGAACAAATCAACAGTGAGGTACCGGTACAGAAAATATTTGTTCTTGTGCATATGACAAATGATTCAGAGCGAAAGAGCTTTCACAGACTGTCCATGCAATTATCCTTATACATGTAAATGATAACATTATTGTGAATGTATCTATAATAAAAGAGATCTTATGATCACTGTTTGTCAGCAATATTTCCAATAAATCCAAAAAAATCAGTTTCTTTTAGTCTAGTCACTAGAGATACGGTATTATGAAATGATTGAAACAACCTACAAAAAAGGTAAGTGAAAGGGTTAAAGTGAAATTTTGCCGGAAAAAAAAAGTCTCTCTTGTGCTTCTGTCTTAGCCCTTTCAGGACCGTAGGTTGCATTTGGCATCCATTTAACAGTATGAGACAAATAGGGGTTAATCCTCAAAGGGTTAAGTTACAGGACTGTAGACCAGAAGGGTTCAAATCCCACCTCTGATATTGCTCTGCCACAAACTGCCATCGTTTGGTATTTGAGCAAGGTTCTTAACCCCAAATGATTGGGTTGTAAGATAGTATCAGTTATTCGGAGTTCCCCTGAATAACAGTGTCTGCTAAATGATTAAAATTAAAAATTTCTATAGAATAATAATTCTATATACTACTAATGTGAGTTTTACAACATTGGAACAGGTTAAAGACAGTGATCTAAGATAAATATAAACGACAATGTAGGTAATCTGTAGAGAAACAAGAAAGATTTATGTACACCACTTGTACTGGAGCACATTCAGAAGTTAGAGGGTCACCGTTATAGCCTTCTGTTAGATAATCAAAAAATTATCACAAATAAAGAAACAATAAAAATTATTAGCGTGGTTTTAGTGGGGCACATGATCATGCACCTGAAAACAACAGATTGTGAATTGTTTGGCATGTATAACTAGTTAAATGCTCCTCCTTGTTGATTTGGGGCCATGCATTTTTGGGCCATAAAAGGGATAGGAGCTATATTGTCTTCCACCAAAATGATTGTTATTCCCTTTAATACAGTCCCAACACTAAGAACAAAATAGGCAAATCTCTGTCATTTTTAAAGCCGTCCTACACAGCTGAACGTATAATGTACGTATTTTTCTTTAAACAGGTGCCTACAGACAAACGGGACCCAAGGATGCCCAAAATGTCGTCGTTCTTCCATGAAACCAGGTTTTGTATGACGTGGTAGTGAAGCTCTACTTTGGAGTAAACAACCTATCAAAGTGACTCCACTTGAGGTAGAGACAGCAATGCACTCTACCAGGAGACACAATTGAGAAGATGTGTTCAATTCCATTCTGTTCGTATCACCTGAAATTTCAAGATGGAGCACAAAAGGGAAGAACATTAATGATCTGCACCAGGTGTAATGATTTGTGCTGAGACGTTAGAGAACGGCGACTAGCACTGATTCAGAAAAAAGTGTCTGTGCCACACTGGGCTAAAGTGATGGAAGTGAAGGAATGGTTGATATAAATATTCTATAACCTAGTCAATGTTCACTGGCTTTTATGGACTTTAATTCAGGTAGAAGTTGAAACTTTAGGGCATACCTCTTTTTGCCCTCTGTAAATTTAATTTATTTCATTTATCATACTGCATTATTGTTTTAATCTAGTTGAGTAATAATAACTAGAAATCTGTATAGCACATCTGTATGCTGACTGCAGCTTTTTAAATTGTTAGTCTTGAGGATGTACAGATCTATAAATAATTTGATTATGGCACAGTGATTGCACAGACTGCTTATGCTTTAATGTCACTGTCCATCTATTTGATCCCAAACAGTGCATATTTTGTATATTTCATACTTTAACACAATCAAGGAATTCAGCTTGTAATACCCAACATTTCATGAAATGAGTCTCATCACAAAGTGTAACGTTTGGAATCACTGGGGAATAGTGCTTTTCTGTTTCCCACATTTTATTATTATAATAACTGTACCACAGAAATAAGCTCATTATAGTGTTTATCTTAATCATAAATATTATAGTAATTATTAGTATATACAGTGGGGATCAAAAGTCTGAGTCAGCTAATGAAAATATATTATGCTGTTTTTTTCCTCTGATGTATAGTGTTTTTATTACAAAGCACATAATCAGTATAATAATGTGAGTGAAATGCTGGATCAGATTTGATTAGTATTTGGTATGTTCCTCCTTTTCTGTAATGGCATGGAATCAAGTTTCCAGAATATTCTAGGGAGACTCTTGTGATAGTACTGATTACTTTCTCTGTATTAAAGTGTCCCCTAAATGCTTGATGATGATACTTCAGGTGTCTATGGAGGACAGTCCATTACAGTCTGCACACCCTGATGTTCTTTGATCTTCAAGTAGTAGCGGTGTGTTTTGGGTCAAAGATTCAAACAAGTGGTCTCAGGCTTTTGGTCTCCAACATAAGTTAGTATACACACACTGGGTTGGTAATATTCGTGTCCGATCTACAGTAAAATTCAAAAGAGTACAGAGTTACTTAAATGGGATACAACAATACAAAATATTTAGCTTTTTATTTATTATTGAGAAAGTTGGTATTGGAACACATGCTACAACTTTATTCCCAGGTTGTCAGATATGCTGCTTTCCAGTGGAACTGGTCTGCCTATTCTCATGGCTACAGTGATGCTTGAAAGTTTGTACCCTTTTTATTTTATTATTTCTGCATACATACAATCTAAGAGTTCTAAGAGTAGATAAAGAAAATCAAATCAAAGAAAATGGACGAATGAAAATTCAAATATAAGACATGAAAAGGATGGAAACTAGCAAAAGTACATGGTTAATTTGAAGCTGAATATAGAGTCGGGTGTTTACAATCAATTGGATAATGTGGAATTACATGAAAGAAACAGTAGATGTGAGAAAAGCCACCAACATCCCAGAATGAAACGGTTCTCGATGGAGAAATGGACTAAAATCTATCCAAGGTGATGGAAAGGACTGAATAGCAGTTTCTGTAAATATTTAATTACAGTTATTGATGCACAAGGGTCTAACCAGATACTAAAATCAATAGGTTCATAAAACAAGTATATTATACTTTCTCTTTTGTTTAATTTGGTTCTGTTTTTCTACTTAAAAAAGTAATCTATAAAAAAGAAAAAAAATATGCATACATATAGACAATTCTAAAGAGTTTACAATCTTTCAAGCACCACTGTAAACTTTATTTCTTGATTTACATATAATCATACAAGACTGGTGTTGTGCTTCTTTGATTGAAGGTCATCTTGCCCAGCCTCATGTAATTGATTATGTTAGTTTACAAACTGGTTGTCTTTCAAGCCTTGCCAAAACACACACATTTTAACATTTATAAGTATAATGTAATTCAATTATTGACTGTCCCATGTAACAACGCATTTAGTTCTGGTCCTTTCCTGCTATGAGCTCTTCCTTCTTTAAAAGGGTTTTCAAATGTATTCAGAACATGTCATGCTATTTATGTATTTAAATTAATACTTGTTGGAAAACATTTCAGACACTATTCAGTATTTGATTTTTATCCTCTACTATATGCATATAATGTATGTGTGTACAAATATTTGTGCCCCTTGATCAAATTACGTTTGTTGATTTTCTAAATGAACCAATTTAATCTTTGCAGAGAATAATCTTAATTATGACTTAATTGCCCTGAATAATTAAAAATTCATGTTTAATTAAACATGCAGGAATATGTCATATTTAGGTTTGCTCTCTGAGGTGGTTGTTGTCTTTAACTGAGAACATCAAGCAACTGCCATTATAAGCACGCTGACCCTTATTTAGGAGCTACATGGGAGCAATTTATGACATGCTGCTTGTATTTGTTTGTTTGTTTTTGACTTGCTTATTAATTAAACCTTGTATTTTCTAAATTATTCTAACTGTCCAGTTGTATCGACAATTGGATGCTGCGCAGTGTAGCTGTGTAGCTTAATTTTGGCAACTCACAGTGCATAACTACCTCTTTCCATTTACAACAGAAGCATGGTTGCACATCACGAAAGCTCTGAAAATGTAACTACATTGTTCACAAAAATTAGGGGATATTTCTTTATGGGATATTCAATTTTGAAATATCCCCTAATTTATGTGAGTAGTACAGTATACAGTGGATATTTGAAAATACCTAACAATTAGCCATTTTATAGTGAAATGCAATAAAATGATCTGTGCGACCTTTGCTGGCAGTCTCTTTTCCTCAATTCTACACAGTGACTTTAATTTGTATCTCTCATATGTTTTACACCAGACATGTTGAAAAGTCATTTCCTGGCTTAGGCCAAAACTGTAGCTCCAAACTGCTATTCCATACTGCAGCAAGATAATGTCCCAAAATACACTACACGAGCAGTGGTGATCATGGACTTTCCTCCACAGTCAGCTGACCTAAACCCCACTGAGCATTTATGAAGGCACCTGAGGACAGAGAAATTCAAACGTTCAATAACATCACTGGATGCTCTTTGGAATATTGTGAAATCATGTCTGGATTACATGGATCCACAGCTTTAGGGCAGGTCACCATTACAGATAAAGGGGGAACATACCCAATTTTTAAAAAGTAAGTAAAAAATTGAGAATGAGTAGTCAGTTTGGCGCCTACATTATTCAAATATTTATGTATCCTCAGTTAAAGGTGCTTTATGTCTTTGTTTGTCTTTGAGTGCTTTGCAGATATCACATTGTCTTTATTGTGGTTCCCAGCATCTGTGCATAGGTTGCCCTAGAGATGATAAACTATGGTTGTTCGTAACAACCAAACAATAAAATCAGTCATCATCGCAGATTGTGGCTCTATAAAATATAACCATCTAAAAGCACAGCTGTATTAATAAAAAAAAACAAGTGTTAACATTTATTTATTATCTGGAGTCGAGCAGAAGAAGTGACAAAAGGGGAAAACATGCCTGGGAAATCATGAAAACTTGGCACAGAGGGGATATATTCAATGACAAAATCTTTCAACAGCTGGTTACAGTCAGAGGATTGTGAGTGATCCTCTGAAGAATCAAATAGACAGTGAGTCAGTGAAGAACAAAATGATTCCCTGTAAGAAGCACTGCAGTTTTTTTTTTGCGTATCATACCAACCTTTTCTGATGGAGTTGTAAAACAGTGCATCTATAGACCATTATAGAAATCTAACCATAAAACCTGACTCCAGTTAAATGTCCAGTGGTATCCATATCCAAACCATTACTTCTGTCGTTAAATGAGGTGATTCCTAATTCTAATTTGTTACCATCCTTCGCAAATTCAGCTATGATCCATGAAGAAATATTTGCCTCTCTTGATGGGGTGGATATTAATATTTTCAAACTGATGTCACATATGATCACGGTTTCATCATATATTCTAATGAAGCAAGACATAACAGAACATATAGAGCTACAGAGTTCCTAAACAAAGAAACAAAGGTTAAATGTAATTAGATACAAAATAAATGTAGAAAAACATGTCTTCAATGTGCTGATAAAAATGTCGTGTCTAAAGTGCAATATTTGTGAGATTTCTGAGTGATACTATTGCTGTTATGACTAAATATATATTGAAAATAAAGCAAAATCTTTTGCATTCAGGAGGGAATCTGTGATTCCCTGCATTCAGTCTGACTGAAAGACGTCAGGTTAGTGTGAAGTCTACTGTACACCAAAGGAAGAACAGAAACTTTGTGTGTTTTCTGTAAAGGCATGTGTTAGTATTACAGGAGTAAACTGAATCATTGATGTATGTTGGACTAGCATTGGCACGAATCAGTGCTCACCTACAAGGCTTAACTATAATGCAGCATTTTTGCTTAGAGTGGAACCGGCCATGCAAGAAGATTGAAAATGTAACACTAAGCAAAACATAGGCCAAATTTCAACTGATAGTTTTCGCTCATGGAGTACAGTAGCATAAACATTTCAAGAATATGACCTGTATATCAAATCGCCAATTTATTTGAATCACACAGTCATAAATTAAGCTTTCAATAATAAATCAAGATATACTCAAGGCTCTTTATCCTTTGATTTGGATTTCCTTTGAGATGCCATGTCTTTCAGTTTAGAGTCCAGTTTTCTTTGAAGGTGGGCCTTTTTATTCGGGTCCATGGTTTTATCTTTGTGCCCACTGCCAGCGTACAGCACTCCCTCTTTGCTTATTCTCATGCGAGCCTGAGCTTTGGCTTTGTCTCCACAACCATGGACCTATAAGAGAGCATATTAACGAGCGCATGCACTCCAGAACTAACATGTCCAATATGAAAGTTTTTTATGGTCATATAAGTTAGTACTTATCGAAGTTTGGCAGTTGTCATGATGCTGAAGCATGTGTTACCTCAGGTATGTGGTGACTCAGGCAGTACTGTCTGTTACAGTGGATGCACAGCTGTCCCAGTGTCAGCACGCTTGCTTTACACTTCACAAAGCCACACACTCTCTCTGCTTTCATCACAGCATCAATAAGTTTATCAAAATCATCGTCTGTTGTAGCACCTGCAGCTATATCCATAGCCCCTGCTTTCATCTTCCCCTTTCCTTAAAGACAAAGACATAGTGACCTGATGCTAAATACTGGTCTTTCCATACGTTTCATAAAAATTAAGCCAAGACATACAGTGCTGTACCTTTATCCTTCTTTCTGGATTGGCCTTTGTCATGTTTCAGGTCCACCTCCAGTCTTTGGTGTTGAGACTTTTCTTCCCGCTTTTCTTTTTCCCGTCGCATACGCTCCAAATGCAAGCTTTTCAAATCGACTGCAGGCTTTGCTGGTTGCCTGATGGGTTCATTCTCTTGCAATTCCCCTGTAGGCTGAATTTCTACCTTCATGGACTCTGCTTTCTCCACAGATTTCTCCTCAAGCCTTGTCACTGGTTTGGAAACTGTGATATGGCGCTGTTTCCCTGCGCCCTGGCTCACATGCTTCAGTCCCAGCTCTTCTGAAAGTTCGTGGACCAACAAGCGGGAGTGAGAGCTCAAAGATGATGGAAACCTGAACTCTTCCTGGTTTTGGTCATCCAAAAAACTAAGCAACTGCTGCCGTATTTCTTCTTTTTTACTCTCGGTTTCTGTTGGATCGTGTGCTTTCAGTTCTGACCTTATCTCCTTACTTGCTTCTTTGTCTTTATTCTCAAAGTATGTCTTATGCTTAGACTCTGCTTTCTTGCCTTGTTGGCTTCTTGCCTTTGGTTTGGTGGCAGACGACTCTTTGACGTTATTCTTTTCCCCATTGAAATCACGACTGTAATTTTCAGGCACCAGGTCATCAAAGTACTCAAAGGCAGTGCGAACCTCCCCATGCTCAGACATGTGGTCAACCAAACATCTGAGAAACTCATGGTTTCGAACAGTCTGGGAATCACATACCACCATGAGTTGGCGCCTGGCACGTGTTACAGCCACGTTGATCCTCCTGTCCTCTGCAAGAAACCCAACCTCTCCTGCAAAGTCAAAAGTCAGAGTTGTGCAGTCAAATGAGGTGATAATTGTGATAAATTAGGAATAACTGGCATAGGCCCTACTGTCATTCTAGTATGTACTGTATGAAATCTCACCTTTTCTATTAGATCTAACCAGGGACAGCAGCACAGCCTCCTTCTCTCTTCCCTGAAATCCATCTACAGACTTAATCTCCAGTTCAGGGTGCTCGTTTGAGAGCTTTTGTCTCAAAAGATCAACCTACACCAGATAAAGTAATAAATTAGTTAGTTTTAATGTGAAAGAGTACAGTTGTGGCCACAAGTTAAGAGTAGTACACATTTAGATTTTCACAAGGTTTGCTTTTTTAGCCTTTTGTCAGATGTTTATATGGTATAATAAAATATTTATATAGTTTATAGTATAGTATTATATAGTACAATTGCTGCTAGATTGTATGGAGAAGTTGCTGTTGGATGAGGTTTTGATACCATTCTTATTCATGGCAGTGTTCTTAGGCCTAACTCCCCTGGATGAGAAGCAACCCCAGACATGATTGGTCTCCAGATGTTTCACTTTTGTCATGACACAGCACTCATGGTAGTGCTCAGCTTTTCTTTTCTAGAAAATCATTTTACCTGACGTCTAAAAGGGGCTTCATCAGATAATATAACTTTACTTAAGTCCTCTGCAGTCCAGGCCCTATACTTCCTGCAGAACATCAGTCTTTCCTTGATTACTTTTCTTGGAGAGAAGTGGCTTCTTTGCTGCCCTTTTGGACACCAAGCCATCCTCCAAAAGCTTTCGTCTCACTGTGCATTCAGATGCACTCGCAGATGAACTTGCCCACCTGAACAAGTTCTGCACTGGTAGTGACCCGATCTCATAGCTGCATTCTCTTTAAGAGCTGGTCCTGATGCTTGCTTGATTTTCTTGGGGACCCTGAAGCCTTTTTCACTGCAGTTGAACCACTCTCCTTGACATTTTTGATGATTTGAAAATGGTTGATCGGGGTGCTATCTTCCCAGCAGCAATGTCCGTGTCTGTGAAACCCTTTTTAGAATAAAACTTAAAAGCACCACTACCCTTTTAAAGCAAACAGCCTGCTCATCGAATCAGAATGACAGAGTGATATCAGTGGTCATGTCCTTGTTAACCTTTTCTCCTAATCTTACGAGATCGTCACTGAAATAATGTTAGCAGACCATTTTGTAGGGCTGAAATGCAGTGGCTGGAATGCAATAATTCTTGTGATAAAATCAATGACTTTGCAATTAATTGTAATTCCTCTGCTCACTCGTCACAATCTAGAGTAAATACATAAATTCACACCATAAAAACTGATGCAAACTTTGTGAAAACTAAATTTGCGCCATTCTCAAAACTTTTGGCCACAGCTGTACATATCAAAGGAAACCTGACATTTATTTTTTTCAACACAACCACAAACATGGATGAAGATCTTAAAAGAATATAATCTACCTGTAGGTTATAAGGTGCAATAACTGCAATGTCCTTGGCCTGCAATCCAGCCTCAGTCAGAGTTTTTACATGAAGTGCCACTATGTTGACTTCACCTGTGTTATCACATCGTGAACAGTTAGACTGCATGAGCACATCATACTTTGTAGCTTATGATGATGTGAACAATGTTCAGAATTACTCAAACTACCAGAATGAACAGATTGTACACCTCACTTTTACCTTCATTGCCTTTTGATTGCTCATCTGTGTCCTCCATTTCATTAAGACCCGATCCAGCTGTGTCAATGAGCAGCAGAGGCATGCCTGTCTCTTCTATATCAGCCACACCTGGCAGGTCTCTGAAAAGCACACGAAACCATGTGTAAACAACACACTGCCATGCCAGCATATCTAAAGGCTGCGTTTGCTTTACATACCTTAGCAAATGTTTCTCCACGGAGGGATGTGCAATCAGTTTCCCTTGGTACATCTGCTCTGAAGCCCACTGCATGATGGCACTGTTCATACGGTACTGAGTAGTCAACATCCGAACTACTGAGTCTCCGTACTTCTGAATCAACCTCTCCATCAGACTCACAGAGAGACCTTTAGCTGCAGCGCTGTTCAACAGTGAAAAGACAGCAAAGAATGTAATAATTCTGATGGATGTTCTATTCCACGAAAAATATGACTACAATGAAACTGCATCATACTATTAGACAACTTCAAAGGGGGCTTTCAAAACATCTTTATAATTGCACAGTCAAAATAAGTAAAGGGATAGTGTCTCCGCATACTTCTGAGATTTAATTATTGGTGGCAGCTGTCTGTAGTCCCCAGCGAGGATACACTTGCGTGCTTTGAGCAGCGCAATCCAACAGCTGCTCTCCAGAGCCTGAGCACATTCATCAATCACCACCAGGTCAAAATAATCGCTGGGCAAATGCTTCAAGGGACCATTGTCACTTGCTCCTGCAAAGGAAAAATGTTACTTGAGAGCAAGTTTAGTAAAAGGGACACGTATGTTATTCTTTTTTGTGTGTCTTTTATTTCATGAAAAGGGTGCCATTTTCACTTTTTGTATTTTACCATTTAAAACACACATCGTTTTTATAAACAAACTTGTCCACCTTAGGGATTAAAGCTCCTGTGTGCACTTATTGTACACTTTATTAGGTACAATGCAAAAGTCTAATCATCTAATTGCAGGGCAGAAACTCAATTTATTATGTAGACACAGTCAAGACAACCTGCTAAAATTCACACCGAGCATCAGAATGGAGAAGAAATGTGAATTGAGTGACTGAGCATGGTGGACGGCAGCACAGCGGTTTCATCTGAGTATTTCAGAAACTGCAAATATTCCGAAAATATTCAGTGAGCGGTTGTTCTCTGGGCAAACGTGCATTGTTGATGGCGGCGGTCAGAGCAGAATGGCTAGACTGGTTTGAGTTGACATGAAGGCAACAGCAACTTAAATGACAACTCATTACAACCAAGATATGCAGAGTAACATATCTGAATGCACATCAAACCTTGAAGCAGGTAGAAGACCACACCGGCTACCAAAACTGTCAGCTAAAGACAAGCAACTGAGCTACAGTTTGCACAAGTACACTAAAATTGGAAAACGTACAAAATCGTACAAAAACACTAGAAAGGGTAAGTTTGTGAATGACTGTTAATTTGGCTTGTCAAAGTCAAATAATAATTGTTATGAAGTTGCCATGTGGTTGCTAGGCTGTTGCTAAGGCACTGATAGATGGTTCATATGGTATCTCAGGGGGCTGCTAGGTTGTTGCTAGGTTGCTGCTATGGTAGTTTTTGTGGTTTATATGGTGTTGCTAAGGTGCTGAAAATGGGTGCTATGGTATAAAAACGTATGCTTTTCCAAGTGAACGGATATTATAGCTGTCGTAAAACCATTGTTTAGACAGCAAATATTTCCCATTTTCAAAGAATGTTTATGAGTGTTGACCTTCAAATTTCAAATGTCACTTTGTAACCCACACCAAACAGCAATGCATGCCCCCTTCTCTCTGTTCCAGTTAAACCAGTGTTAGTAATCTAGTGTTAGTAATTCCAGTTAACAATTGTCAAAAACTGTCATATAGCCAGCTAATATTCTTTTTTCTAAATTTCACTGTTTTAACATTGTTTCTGAGTGACAATAAATTATTTTATTCATACATTAGCACAAAGCTAACAGTAGAATAAAGTGCTGAATACCTCTATATTGAATAATGTGTTGAATGTGAAAAACAAAATGGTTATTGTCATGATCACGGCATTTCCCCACTCCATTTCCCAGGGCTCATCACTTCCACCACTTGACTCCGTACTTCACTCACTCCTAATTTCCTCATTTAGGGAGTATTGTAATGCAAATCAAGGCATTTAAAATTCAGAATACGCTTTCTTCTTTGTGTATTTATGTATATGTGCATTTATGATTTACTTTGTAAAATCGCATTATTGTAAAGCAGACCATCATTAACCTACACACACTTAGACTTACTGTAATGAGGAGCTACTCACCAGTGTTTGTTGCCAGAATGACACTGGCCCTTTTTAGGATTTGAGTGATTGCCATTTCTTCTCTGGATTTTAGTTCCTTTCGCAGTTCCCCTATTTCTTGCCTCAGGCCACTTCTCTGTCCTTTATTATGCACCTTCTTTATCTGACTCTGCAACCATATAAGTAGTTATAATTTGATGCAAGATAGAAATTCAGCTACATCGAAGATAACAGTTTGCATAAAATCGTGGGCTGAAGAGTATCTTACAAAGGCTTTATCGATGTCTTTACGAACATCTGCGATGATATTGGTGTTGTCACTCTGTGCAAGCACTGCATCCAGTGAATGCTTCTGGATGGACTCAAGCAGACGGGCTGGATGTCCCAAACGCAGTACCTTAGCCTTGCTTCTAGCCAGACGCTCAACCAAATTATCCACTGCCACATTGGATGGTGCACAGCACAGCACCTACAGGCAGTGGGAACATTAAATGCGTTCCATATTAAAATACTTAAAACTGTGTACCAGGTTTTATTCTATCATGTGAATTAAGGCTGTAAAATAATGAAGGACAAAAACCTAGAATTCAATTTGAACGGCGATAATGAATGGCCAAATGCAGGCTGTACCTTCTGGCCTTGTTTGACTGCCTGTAGGACTATTTCGGACACTGTTGTGGTCTTTCCAGTCCCTGGTGGCCCATGTATGATTGCAACATCTTTCTGGGACAGTGCAAATGACACCGCCTCTTTCTGAGAACTGTCTAACGCATCATTGATCCACTGTAATGCATCTGTACATGTCAGTCAAAAGGATTGTGTGAACATCAATATATTCTTAAACCGCTTTCCCAATAAAAAACCTGAACAGAGGTCGTAATTAACACTTACTTTGCTGTGACAGTGTCCCAGGCTCTGAGTATCCAAAAAGGACACTTATTAGATGGGCAGCAGGACCATTTCTGTACCCATTCAGAGAGTTCAAAGCACTGTAAATGGCAGAAAATATTACTGGTCACCTTTCTGATGAATACACTAACAATATCACAATATTCATTCATTCACTTTATTCTCCTCCTTATCCTGATTTTAGTATGTTCACTATTTTAACATCCACGTTAAAGTTTAAAGATTGTTGTACTGGATAAACTGTAATATCAGAACTAATAATATTAGGAGAACCTTAACAAAAACCACCCTGACAAACCAGGAGCCACCAAAATACTTACTTAGTTAATCGTTTGTAAGTCACATCATTTGCAAGTTTCATAATATTGTACACTCCATCACTTTCCAAGTTGAGGCCATCATGGTTATCAAAGGCAACTGTTATTGTGATCTGTGTCACACGGGTGACCACACCTGAACAAAGTTGATCAGGTTGGCTGCATCCTTCAGATTCATAAAGACCTACAATGTCACCTGGAATGCGAAAGAAAAATTAGAAAACTAGAATCATGCTAAATTATACACAGTGGAACTGAACCAACCAACTGAACTGAATAACTGAACCACACACATTATACTGTGCCAGATATACTGTACATGTTATATACATTACTGTGCAATATTCTTAGTCCTGCTGTATTTTTCATAGAATTTTAATTCTGCTTATTTGTTATTTAAGTTTTAGCGATCATTGTACTTTGTAAAGCACTGTTCATTCACTTTCGACTTTCTACATTGTAGATGTAAAGTCAAAGAGAGCTCATTTTTGCACAGCTGGTGTTAGTCTAATCCTTCTTCAGTGCTCATAGGATACAGGATACTGGTGGCTGGATATTATTGGCTGGTGAAGTATTCAGTCCAGGAATAAAACGTTTATCGTTTAAAACTCCAGCATCACTGCTGTGCCTGATCCACTTATATCAGCGCAACACACGAACACACCACCAACATCAGTGTCACTGCAATGCTGAGAATGGTCATCCACCCAAATAGTACCTGATCTATGCTGCTATCCATTACAGAACAGAGTAAAGGGGAATAACAAAGTATGTAAAGAAACAGAACTGCAAAGTGCAGTGACCACTCAAATCTATATAAAGAACAAGCAACAATATAAAATAACTTAAGACTTCAGGAAAAGTCGAATGAGGTCGATAAAATATGAGTGGAATATTGTGTTAACTGTAACATACAGTGCTCACAAAAAATTAGGGGATATTTGATTAGTTTACTAAATTGCTCATTTTTGTAGCAGTATATTTTGGCATGTATCTGAACGTCTAAGATTAGCGGTCACCTTGAAGTTGAAATTAGGATCAAGTGTTTTTTTTTTAATCAACGAGATGACAATCAGGCATTATTGGGTACCTGGTTGTATTAAAAAATCTAGCAAAACATGTTTGTGAACATGAATCAAGGCAAAATTTTTCTGCGGACCTAAAAAAAATGTTGATACTCATAAGGCTTGCAAAGGTTACACAATCATCTCTAAAGAGTCTAGACTGCACCAATTTCCAGTCAGATTCCCTGGAGTGGAGAAAATTCAAGACATTTATTTCCTCCCAATTTCCTCAAAGAATAAATGACAGGGTATAATATTTTGTGTCCTTTGATTACTTGGATTCTCTTTATCTACTTATACTGATGCCTGAGAAAATTAGGTCACATGAATGCAGAAACGTTAAAAATTCAAGAGGGTTCGCAAACTTTCAGACACAAGTGTCCCCAACTGATAAACACTTATGCTTTCGAAGGAGTGTTCAGATATTTATTTGTTCAGGCTTGTGCTTTGGATATTCGGTTAGAAAATTCAATATTACAAAAGGTTACTTTTGTTACTTAAGGATTCTGGCCTTACATTTACCTTGCAACAGAAAAGGATTTTAATGGTGGAATTGATTCCCTCAAAACAAGTTATTTTTAAAGGCTGGTTTGAGTTTGATATAAATCTGGCAGTTATATGGCATTCTTGAGCATGCCACAGCAAGGTACCACTGGTAATAAAGTAATAACTGGTCAGCTGCTATATCCTTTTTCCTTTGAACATTTGATGTTATGACTGGTAGCCTATGTGTGTGTGTTAGCAATGTTTCTTCACCAGCAATGTATGTATGTATGTATTTTTTAAAAACCACCACATTATGTGCAGTCCCAACATTCTGACATGTTGTAAACAACGACAAAAAGGTTTCACCTGGACCAAAATTGTTGCTGGGAAGGACTGAAGGGCCAGAACTTTTCCTAGGCTCAAATGAAACAAGAAGTCTCCCATGCATTCCTGTCCTCTGGCTTCCAATCTGTAGTTTCAGCAGGCATACTCCCTTCTGTTGCAGACATTTTAGTGACAGATTCTTCTGCCATGCTCTGGAAAGAAATGTCACTTTACAAAATCTAGTAATGTTGATACTTAGTAACAGATTTGGTTGCATTTAGCCATTAAACTGCACCCAGTGTTAATCAAAATCACCTTGTTTCTTCTATCTCAGCTGCTCTCTCCTCTTGTAAGAGTGCAAGCGTCTTGGAAACGAAGCTTTCCACCTCCATACTGAACTGGTTATTCAGCACACGTGATCTATCAAAAGCACCAAATAAATTAATAGCAGCTAACAAGAGTCAGTTACTACATTTCATTCTTTACTAGTCATTTTTAAAACTTGTATACTGTATGCTACACATATTAGAATGTAATCACAGTAGAATGTGTTAAAATACACTTCAGTTGTTATGTTCTGTTGCTAATTTCTTCTCTCTACACAACACTTTATAAAAACGAGCTACAGTTGACATTGGAATTTATGTGTTTAATTGCCTTGAACGCCAACTCCACGTTGTCGGCTACGTTATTTGCAGTGGCACAGTGATATTTAGTTAAATAATATGATAAATGCTTACATTTGATCATTTATCTTGATACACCTATAATAAGGACCCAATTTAGCTACTAGAACAAGAGAGCACTTCAGTACCTGCTTTATTGACCTGCCTGCTCTGCGTTCAACGCCAAACGGCGAGTCACTCGGGCTGCGTTCCAAACGGCAAAGTCATCTTTTCTTTACGAACTTCAAAGTACATTATTATAAATGGTTGGTCATTAAAACACCAGCCCATCTTATAACATTATGCGAATTAGCCCTATATTTAATATTCAGTTGGGCACTCGTGTTGTATTTAAAAGTTATGCCCCCTTCTTAGTGCCCTACATAGGGAATCGTGTGTAATTTTGGACATGTATTGTTACGACACTGTGCATCTCCAGTTTTGGTCCGTGTCGTATTTGATTCCGCCTCTAAATCTTGCTTCTCCTGGAGCGAATTATTTTGATATGTATGAAAATACAACAACCGACAAGTTACACACCATTCATTTGTATATAGGTATACGTTTGCATATAACGTAATATAAGTATACACTGTGATGTGTATATTTGTATGTACGCTTCAGAGCGTCCCAAATATAGGAACTAATGTTGTATTTGAGTTTGATAAGACACATGTTGCTGTTACACCGGTCGGTCATCATGCTGGATGAAAAATGTCAGCACCTCTACGGATGTATTGAACCCATTCAAACACTTTGCATATGTTGATTTTACGGATATGCTGTATGTTTGCGTTTTGAGCAAGTTAACTTAGATCTGGACAATGGCCCGAGTTGTAAGGGTGTTACGGACTTTGCGGAATCACTGGAAGAAATCCACCTTTGCTGCGTGTTTGCTGTCATACGGTGGATACTGGTTATATGGAAAGCACTGGTTAGTAGCTCTGTAATTCTGACTGTACATCTTTTAATAAATAAATAAGAAGTTAATAAATGCATTCTAATAATTTACGTTATATGTACTATCATGTCCTTGGTGTCGGTATGGTGTCACGTGATCATAAATGCATGATCTTTGAAGGATGCTGCTTGGTAGCTTCGTTACAATTTACTAAGTGATATGTAGCAATATACTGCCAAAGTAATACTCTGTGAACTGAAAGTGTTTGTGTGCGTGTGTGTGTCTGCATCTGCGGGACTGTAGTTCAGCTTTGGCTTTGGGCAATGAGGCGCAGCATCATCTCACATTGCGCTTAATTATTAAGTTCATATGATTGAATAACTACATATATGATGCTTTATGAGCTACAACTGCAATACGTAGTGCTTGGAGATCATCTCACACAAAAATAATCTGTCTACTAAATTAGTTTTATTTTGTCTCAAGACACACAGTTACAAAAAAAACCTCTAACACAGAGTAAGATGGATTCCTCATTTGATCCTGGTTCCTGTTATTATTTATTAAAAATGTCTCTCAGGATCTGTTTCTGGCTGCTTATTTGGAATCTAGACGTTTTAAAAAAGCTGCTATAAGACGATATATTGTTATACATTTTAGACAGTGCAAGCACATGTTTACTTAAACGAATTCCATTTACAGCTTGTTACAAGTATAGATTATTATTTCCTATTATAAATGTTTCTAATTATTAAGACGTTGTTAAAGCAAGCATATGTTTCCAGAACATGATAAATTGAATTAACAGAGATGTACTGTCTCTCAAAATATATATGACAGCCTTGTAATTAAAAGTGATATGGACATTTTTTTATTTGTGCATCCAAACCGAGGAGGATGTCGACATGTGTATGAACAAAAGTGCTTAGTCTAGTCTGTGTGTTTCAAGCTGTACCAACAAGCAGATATATGTGTAATAAAGTAACCAGTTTGTGTACACATTAGCTATCATGCTGCGTCTGATTCTTTTGTACCAGCATGACAGCATTCATCCAGTTGGCTGTGGTGATGCTAAGAACAGTTACACATTTGACATCACTGTAACAGGTATAAACATAGAACACACAGACTATGCAAAGTACAGGGTGGGTCAAAGGTTACAGGACACGCCACGTGCTGCATTGCGAACTTTCACAAAGGCTACCAAAACCATTGTTGAGGTTTCTTTGTCAGTAGGTCTCCACTGCAGGGCTCGCCCTCCACAGTCGCAGTTTCTCTGGATTTGGCTATGAGGAATGTAACGGTGCTGTTTGAGATTTGTGGTTTTTCTTGGTGCCGATTGTTGAAGTCTGAGGCTATGATACAGCAGCCACGTTCCCTGGACATTAAAATTATCATTCCCATCTTCCTTTTTTGAACTTTCTGTGTTGACATCTTTTGAAACACTATAGATATTGTTAATATAATGGCAGCAATCGATTTACGAGACAATTCTGGTTTTCTTTGATAAGCTATATGGCCTTTCCATTGGAAAAAAACTTGCCCTTCATCCAATATGGCATATGGAAGCTTTCAAGATGGCAGCCATGTTCTGGACATGGCCTTAAAAGAGGCCCCCTCACCCATTATTTGATGGAGTATTCAGATATGCCATTTTTCACATGTTTCTGGAATAAAATGGTGTCCTGAGGGCTTTAATTCACCCTGTAAAGACTAAATGTATTTAGTGTGAGACATACCGGTAGTAAGCAGAATCCTTGCAATAAGGGTGTGTCTAAATCATAAACTAAGTGTGACAGTCCATTTCATATTTGGACTGTTGTTGTTTTTTGTTAATTGTTATAATACATATATTTAAATAATTCAAAATGAATGACGCCATAACATTTTCCCACAGTGACAGTGTGCTGCGAAGAGAGGCATGCCTGGAAGCCAGGGTAAGACATTTTTTGGCTGTATTTTTAGGCTAATGGTATATCATCTCCCTAATATAGTATAGCTGGATGATGTGTATGGGTTGCCTCAATAAATACCATTTGACCCTATGAATACAAAACACATGCATAAATATAACAGTAAATATATCTGACATAAATTGTCAAGCATATTTGTTTAAAAGGCAGATTAACAGGTAGCACATTAAAATTCATATGCATCTAGTAAATCTTGATTACATTTATTGCATTTAGCAGATGCCCTTATCCAGAGTGACTTACAACTCATACAGTCTTACAAATCAAGCAATGGTGGGTTAAGGGCCTTGCTTAAAGACCCAACTGTGGCAGCCATCAGGTCCATAGTCCAGTAACTTAACCCCTAGGCTACCATTACGTACATATACATACAGTATAAAATGGAATGTTAAAATGGATACCAGGAAAACTATGACTACTATTAGTTGACAGTTTTATTCTCCAACATGTTTTTAAATGGGATGTAGCTCCAAATGAACAAGTTGTGGTTTTGTTGTTCTTGTTTATGCACAGGAATATGGTCGACAGTTAATTGGACCTCATGAATCTCTGAGGAAAGCCACAGTAATACTAAATCCTGCAGCAAGCAAAGGGTGAGAGTTTACCTGAAGGATGCAGCCAACCTGAGTTTATCTCTTTTTTGACATACTCATTAGCTAGAAATAATTTTCCTGTGGATTAATTCTTATTCATGTCTTTTCACAGAAAAGCAAACAGTCTGTTTGAAAAAAACGCAGCCCCCATTTTACACCTTGCTGGTGTAGATATTAAAATTGTAAAGGTATTGGATATTGTTTGCGGTGTTGGCTTTAACTTTTTATTTTTTCTGGATAATGACCCGTTGTTGCTCTTTATAGACTGATTATGAAGGTCAAGCAAAAAAGCTAATGGATCTGATGGAACAGACAGACTTTCTGATTGTTGCTGGAGGTGATGGAACATTGCAGGAGGTATAGCATAATCATTTCAACTGGAATGCTTTTATTCTTCTTGTATAAACTGGTGAGTAATTTTGTTCTTTTTCCCTATTCTGGTCAGGTGATAACCGGTCTGCTACGCAGAACTGATCAGGTAAGTAGTGTATTAAAATCTAAATTTGTTTTTATTTGTTATACCTGTTTAAGGAATAAGTGCTTGTTTAATCGTAGGAAACTTTCAGTAAAACCCCCATCGGTTTCATTCCTCTGGGAATCAACAACTCCCTGAGTAAAAGTCTTCATCTGGTTACTGATGATAAAGTCAAGTAAGTACCATTAAATGCTCTCTTTCACACTGTTCACAAAAATAGGGGATATTTCAAAATAAATATGAAATTATTTAAAAAAAAGAAGCATTTGATTTTATTTCATTAAACAAGATCATAATAAGCAGAAAAGCAATTGAGATGCAAACTCGCAAAATAAACTGACAGTCATGGGACATGGACAGGATCAGTTAGTCCAGCAGTTCTTGTGGGATCCTCTTCAAATTAATTTTGAATTTTTTGTGAGCAGTACATTATGGAATCACCACACTACATTCAACTTTATTTTACTTTGTAGTGAATAAACATATTGCATGTTAAAATCATAGATGATATGACACAAACAATATTTAACAGCTGACCATACTGACCAAACAAATACAAACATGAGTCTAGAATTGCAGATCAATCTGAGTAATCTTGCATGTACTCTTTTAACACCAGCTAAAATCCACTATAATTTTGAAATATGGTATTTTAAAATGAAATATGGCAGAAGGGCTGTAGCCTAGAGGCCTCAATTACTCAAGTGACTAACCAGTGTTAGTGTGGTAACAGAAAGCACTTGTAGAGTCAATCCTGCACAGTAGCCCAGTGACAATAATAAAAAATCTACTTTAATACCTTTTAATACTTTAATAAACACCACTATATATGTATGGAGGTATACATGCACATGCACATAATAGAGGTGCAACGATGCATGGTAACATGAAACATCTTAACGAAAAAATGGAATGATGTCTGTTGTTGGGTGGAACAATGCATAGTCTGTATAATTGGATTAACTTTGAGAATCCTTGATTTTTAAATCTAATACAATTCAATTTTTGAATACTCAGACTCATAATGCGTTCTAAGATTCATTTAATTGCAGTTTCTTTGTGTTTAAATAATTATATACAATTATATTACATAATTTGTATACACGGAAAAAATACTTTAGACATTAAAAAAAAAATTCAATGTGTATTTAATGTATGGTGAAGCTAACGTAAGATAATTCCTTTACTGTCAACACAGAGAGATTGTCAGTCAAACAGACCTGGTTAGTACTGCAGAGGTACTGCACTGATGGAACAGGGCCTTTTGTTTACTATTTAATAGCAAAGGACTGACATTTTATTGTTAAGAAATGTATACATGAAAATGTTCATTGTCTACACCACAGAAATGACTTTTGTCAAATGTAAAATAAACAGTTATATAAAAATGGAATTGTGATCTCGGTTTCATGAATCGTTAGCAGAGTGAATCATTACACCCCTTAATAAGAAGTATGTTTAATTATTATTATTATTATTATTATTATTATTATCATGAGTGAGCGCTTTCCTCTTTGGGACCTCCCCTTCAGCTGATGTCGACTCCCAGCTCTTGCCAGGTGTTGAAACTGGCATTACTGTCTGGGTCCCAAATTTCTGGCTACATCACAGTAACATTTGAAATGTCGGTACAGGTTGTGAAATATGTCTGTGAATACAGATTATATAAATGTTCACAATGTACATGTTGTATATTTTCAGACATATCACTTCAGCAACTCTCGCTATACTGAAAGGGGAGACCGTTCCACTGGATGTCCTGCAGATTAAGGTTTGTGTGACAGTACAAATTCATCTGTTGATATATAAATGCCCTAATGTGTGTCTTATTCTATTCTCAGAGTGAGAAGGAGCAACCAGTTTATGCCCTGTTAAGTTTACGCTGGGGTTCCTTTCGAGATGTTGCAGCATCCATCAGCAAGTGTGTTATTTAACTAAAAAAAACAATGCTAATGCATTTATGCTATACTAAATGTATGGTGTGCATTTACGCTGATTCTTTTCTGACTTTCCTGAAGATACTGGTATCTGGGCCCTTTGAAAACAAGAGCAGCCCACTGGTTTAGTACACTAAAGGTGAGAACCTTTTTTGTCTATTGCTGTATTTGTGTATAACTTGATTACTGCAATTTTTGGACGTCTGTATTTCAGGATTGGCCACAAACACATCAGTCTTCTCTTTTGTACCTGCCTCCTATTCCACGGCCACCAGACTTACCATATGAAAAGCCCCAGAGACCAAATTTGCTCTACAGAATCTATCGCAGGCTTCAAAATTACTGGAACCCTCCCATTGAAGGTGCAGTGTATGTAAAGTCTTACTGTACGGTCCTAACTAATGGATGAAATGTAAGGGTATTTGTTTTTTTGTTTTTGTTATTGATTCAGAGTCCCATGTCGAAGAAGAGCCAAAACTTTGGGTGGAGAAGAACATCTCCACATTGGAGATAACCATAAGCACACAGAACAGGAACCCTGTGAAAACAGTGAGTCACTGTAAACAATCAGACTAATTATAATCCTGAACATAGATTAATGGATTAAACCTATGCTTGAACTACACCGATAAAGCATAACATCATGACCACATCCTTGTTTCTACACTCACCGTACATTTCATCGCCTAAGAACTTACCATACAGAAGTAGTACTTGTATCAGTATAAATCACACTAACATATCACCACATCAGTGTCTAACAATAAGATTAGTTAACATCACTGGACATGTAGAACGGACTCAGGTCACTCCACGCTGGGTTCGACCCCAGGACCTTCTTGCTCGTGTGGTGGTGGTGGTGCTACCCACCGAGCCCCTACATCAGCTTATCTTAAGTACATTTACAGCATTTAGCTGACGCCCTTATCAAGAGCGACGTACAACTTACAATAGAAGGTTAAGGGCCTTGCTTAAGGATCCAACTGTGGCAGCTTGTCAGAGGTGGGATTTGAACCAAGGATCATCAGGTCCAGTGCCTTAATTACTAGGCTACTGATATCTCATGCAATGTATTGAAAATGGAAATGCAACTATTATTGTAAGACCACGGCTATTCCTCACTACAGAGACCATTACCTTCACTGTACGAGTTGTATGGGGGCAATTTATGAAAGTAACAAGAAGAACTGCAAGTGAATACAATTTATGTAAAAAAAAAATATTAAAGAACAGGAAAGTGATCAGCAAAGTATTGACCTTCATCCAATATAAATGTTGTGAAAGCACTTGATCCAAGCAGTTCATCCAGACTTTAAACTTTTCTTCACGGAGGAATGGGTTAAATGTCTTCAGTTAGCTTAACATCTAGTGGAACCAATAGCTGCAGTTACAGCTGCAGAATGGGATTACAGCAGATAGTGAAAACAAAGGAACACATACATTTGCCACTCACAGACATGCATCATTTTGAATAAATGCCCATGTATGATGTTTTTGCCTCATTTGTTTAACTGTATTCTCTTTATAAAGTTTTTAGGACTTGTGTGACATTCTAGAATAATCTAGAAAATGCTAACGGGTTTAAGTACCATAGTACATGAACTACCGAGTGTCTTTACCATGCTTCTGTTACGGTTTTCTTCTGATTTTCTCTTTACCTGCAGCGTACAGATGATTCTTTTGTTCTCTCTGTGGAGCCAGACACCCTGACAGTTGGGCAGTTTGTCACAGAAGGGTAATTCTTAAGATTAAATACACTCAACGAGAAACAAATACACTGCTCACAAAAGATATTTCATTTTGAAATATCCTCTGATAAAATATCCCAGCAGTGTATCTGACCAAGAAATCTGTGTGAATGTAATGAGTGTAATGAGCTTCTGATGGGAATACTGATTTATCCACACATCTACTCAGGGAAGTATGTATTTTTCTGACTGATTGACTGAAAAAATGATTTGCGTGATCATGTGCAGGGCTAAGAAAGCTGAAAAACAACTAGAGCAGTCAGAAGAAGCCCTTCACATAGAGGCAAGTGTGTGTCAACTCAATCTGCCACAGGTGAGGATGTGTTTTTATGAGAACTTTTTCTGGTGCTAATTATTCAACAGTATTTCACAATCAGGAACAAGAAAGCCTATATGAGCAGAGTAGTTCCGATTGTTTTAGTTAGCAAGTTGTGTTTTAACCTTAATGCTCGTGTCAACAGGAGAATGCGGGATACTTTAATGTAGACAACGAAGAATTTGAAGCAATGCCAGTGGAAGTGAAGCTTTTGCCAAGGAAACTGAAGTTCTTTTGCAATGCTGAGCGCAGAGATGAACTGGCACAGATGAACTGATTGTGCAGCAGTTTTGAAAGAAAACAAATGGAGAAAGAAGTCACCGGGTTTTTATTTTGACGTAAAGCAACATTTATAAATTGTCCTTGAAATTAATTAGATTGCAATGTTATATGTTAAATTTGACAGTCCAGTTGTTTATTCCATGTGTACATCAGTGATGTAACTGATATGTCTCCGGAACTTTACAGCCATTATCATGTGTGAAAGTATGATGGGAAGGATAGAAAAGGATGCAACACTAAAACTTCTTACAAACAACAAATTGTGTTGATTACATATGGACCAAGAACAACCATTATTTAATGTTTCCATTAAACACACTCAATGGCTGTACCTTTGTAGCAATTATGGTGTTCCATAAAATAACCACACCGCATAAAATATTTAACCTTAAAAGTAACATGTTCCATTACATACATACAGTTACAATTTCCACTTAAGAATAACTAATTATTAGTGATTTTCCTAATAGCTTTGTGGTTCTGGTAGTTTTAATTATAATTTCATCCATTACACATAGCTTACTGTGAGCGTTCAGTAATTCTCTAGGTTTGCTGGGATGAACGGATTCTTTCTATACTGTTCACAAAAATTAGAAAAAAAATTTTTTTAATTAATAAAAAAAAATACCCTCATTTTTTTGTGAGCAGTATAGAAAGAATCTGTTCATCCCAACAAACCTAGAGAATTACTGAACACACACAGTAACCTACTTGCTCTGGAATGTATAATTCTGCAATCGCAATCAGACTCAATAGTTTGTCAAATTTATATTTGGTCAATTGGCAAAATCTTCATTTTAAGCAGTTGAAGGTTCCACAGTGATTAATACTGCCCAGAGAACGCAAATTTTCCATTGACACTTCAGTGCACATGCTGTCCTGTGGACTCGACCTGTACAATAAATACTGAAAGCATAAATATAAAATCTATTAATGTATATACTAAAAGGCCAACACAGTGGTTAAATTCCTGGACTGTGTCGATTTTTCCCCATTTCTGCACAAGTTTTCTCCAGGTACTCTCCAGTATCACTGTGCACATGTATGTGCCCTGCGATAGAATGGCACCCTGTCTGGCCTTAGCTTGTATGAAATATACAAAAAAAAAAAAAAACAGGCCAAGTACAACAAACATGCAGATAACAGAATGGGTGAGTATTTAGACTTCTGTGGAAGGAAGGGAAAACTGAAACGCTGACATCTGGCTTTGTAGGAATGGTTACACTGTATCTCAGAAAAGCATGCACTAGCTGCCATGTAGCTGACATTGGTGCGCAGGTTTGTGGTTCTGAATCAATAGTTTTCATTTAAAGCTGAACTTTCTGGATCAAAGATGTATTCATTTATCCAGACCAAGAAGATAAACAAATTATAGAATCATTATTATATATTATTATTATATATAGAAAAGAAAAAAAAACACTTAATTCAGATTATGTGCTCATTGATGCATTAACTACAGAAATTCAGTATTCTTCATTAAGCTGGTTTAACTATACTGCTCACAAAAATGAGTAATTAGTAATAAGCAACTACTGAAATTGTCTAATTTTTGTGAGCAATGTATGTCAGCAATTGGTCAACAGATGAGATTTGCAGGATTTTTAAAATCTATTTTCTCATGAGTTGAATTCAAAGATCTAAGACTTTTATATGTACACAAAAAGCCTTTTCTCTCAATATTGTTAATTTTTTTTTCTAAATCTGTGTTTGTGAGCAATTCCCTTTTGCTGAGTCCATCCACCTCAGCAGTGTGGCATATCAAGATGCTGAGTAGACAGCATAAGTATTGCACTGGTGTGCCATAGCAAAGATGATCCCTAACCTCTCTCAGACAAAGTTACATTTGTCTGTTGTGGGTAACTGGCCTGGATGTAGGTACAGTGAAGACTCAAATATGTATCTCTGAAGAATTTAAATAAAGAAAACAAAAGTGAAACAGTTTAGAGTTTATTTAAGGTGGCAGTAAAGAATCAGTGGTCTCCAACCAAGAGACACATGCATTTAGAATATGTGGTGTGGAAGAAAGAAACAGTTCTATGGAGTCAATAACAAATTTCCTGTAAGTAAACCCCTATTTGATATTAATTTAGATTCATTACTGTACATTTCCTTATCCAGACATTGAATCAAAAGACACCAAAATATATATATGTTAATAACATGTTAATCAAGGGTAATCTATTTCATGTGTGGTATGTATTTTAAAAATCACTGGGATTTCAGCTATATAATTATAGCATTTAAATAACTTAAGATTTTACCATCTATAGTGAGAAAAAAAACCCTGCATCGCACATGACGAGTGCCAGCACTCATTAACACAAAGAAGCGATGACTATTAGTTAACAGTTTCTGTGCACACAGAGTACACTTGATATTTGTTCAACACAGGGATGGTCTGTTTAGAGCCTGCTTTACCACCCTATAGAATTACAATTGTAAAACAATTACCAACACAAATATAACATTGTAAATTAGTCTGCAGTTAAAGGTGAATGCTTACAAAACTTGACCAGCTGTTGGCCTAATTTAAAGAAAATGTTGCCCCAACAAAACAGCTGTCAGTTGAAAGATTGGAAACTCCTTGAAAAAGGAAAGCATGGCAAAACATGCTTGTTGCTCCCAGACATCTGTATCTAACATATGGTGGACATATAAACAAAATGGGTTATATAATGTACAACATAAGTGTAGACAAGATGATAAAATGTAAGTTTTGGCATAGGACCTCCAAGCAATATGCATTGAAAACAAAAAAAAAGCACAACAAAACTAGTTGCCTGAAAGTCAACATTTGTGACAAAATTGTAAGGGTACAGCTCGATGAAATGGTATTTAGATTGAAAATCCAAACAAAAATCAGCAAAAACGAGGCTCAGATTTAGCGATGACTGGATGAAAGTGATATGCAGCGAATCACAAATTCACATTGGTCAATGGGGTGATACTGATTTTTTTTCTGGTAATGTTCTGATGAAACACACAAAGATGACGGAAGAAAATAATCAAATTTTACTTTGACAGATTTTCAGTAGAAATCGATAAAATGTAGTTGTTGTAGTGATGGAGTAATTTATCAGGATGATAATGCACATAGTTCATGCCGGTAAATCTTTTTTTCAAAAAAAGAAACAACAGGGCCAGCAAACGGTCCACATCTCAGTTCAGTTGAAAATTTATGTAGGATGGAAATTATAAAACTTATCTATGCCATGTCTCCATCCTGCAGTGCTGATCTGAAATCAGGCTTTCATAAAAGGCTAAAGAAAAGCAACAATGTACCAATTGTGACTAATTAACGGATCATTCTAAAACTATTAAATCATTACTAAGTGATTCCATAATGTTTCACCTATCTGGAGGAAATATGGTATTAATTAAAATAATTTAACCTGTTTGTTGTCTGATTCACAAAGCCAGAATGCTCAACTATTAAACAAAAATGTTTGATTTTATATCTGTAATCTGTTTATTTACTATGAATTTAAAAGTTAGTTGAACATTGTCTAAGTGTGGTAATTCTGTAATTTATATAATATTATAATTAATATTATTTATATAATTAATATATTATTTTCATTATATTATATTACGTGTGCGTGTCTGTGTCTCCTAATTTTTGTGAACAGTGTAGTTAAATGTTAAAGGAATATTACAGCGTTTTCAGCATAATCTCTATCATGCCGATTCTAAATGAACATCTATGCCATACACTGCACACAAAAATTTGGGAAAATTTACTTGGAGGATATTTCATTTTCAAGTATGCTCTAATTTTGTGCGCAGTATATACATTCAAAACTATAACCAGAACTTAGTAAATGTTTAAGCTATGCTTATGAAGTTTCATGCAAGTGATTGAACATTGAAAATTAGAGCAATACAGGAAATGTGGAAGGTTGCGTGGAATCCATACACAATCAGACCTACGAAACCTATCATAATCGTGTAATTGCTGGTTGAAACACCTCCAATTTTAATAACAACACGGATCCTGTAAATATTCGACAAGTCTCTTGAGAGAGTGCACATTTAAGACAGTTACAAATAATCCTTCAAATTATCAATAAGACTGATTTGTCTCCCAAAGTATTCCTCTTACAGGAAGCTGTGACCCTTTTGCCAATCTGGGATGTCTTATCTAACCTATTTTACATTTTAGCCCCATCTTTGTCATGTTTCCTGCATACATATTGCAAAACTTCAGAAAGGCTAGTTTAATGCTACGTTACCCCAGTATCCCCCCAGTACACAACCTTCACACTGAACAGTAAGGCACTGCTATTAGTAGACATGGACATCGGATCCATGTAAAGCTTCAATTTTACCCACTTATTGAATTCTGGGACAGGGGGAAGGGTTTGGTGCCTAAACTGGAATACATTGGACAACATTCTTATGGTTTTTAAGGATTGTCCTTCCTTTTTCTGGACGATTTTAACCATTATGATGACTAAAACACTGCAGATTCGGTAGGTAAAGATTATGTTGAAAATGCTGAAATATTTATTTTAAAGATCCCTCGAAAGTGTTTGACCATCAGGGTAAAATTCTCTTCCATTGCAAAGTCTATATGTACAGTTAATGTGCAGCAGTCCAAACGCAACATACTAGATGCTGTGCGAATAAAAATGCAGACAACCCAGAGCAAATATATTGCAAGGTCTGCTAAACTGGCTCCGGTCAACAATGTACTAATGTATTCTGGCTCAGATTATGAACAGCCAAGTCAAATACAATGCTGCAAATGTATTTCAAGCACAAAACCCAATTGTACACATAATAGTTAGTCTATGAACATTAAATAATGCAGCTTCCACCGAGGGGTCGCCGTTAGAATCACAATCATGGTTTCTTTTTCCAACATAGTCAAGTGTAAATGACTGTGAAAGTTTCACAATACACAGGTAGTGTAAATACAGTGCAGCAAAAATATACAAAAACTTACAATCAATAGTGATGTGAACTCTCCCTCCCCCTCTCGCTCCACACACACACAAACCTTTCCTTTTACATTCTCATTTAGACATAATATAGTGTATTCATGTTATGACACTCGTGATAACATCGTTTAACAGGTGAGCCAAAGGATAAAAATCGAGCAATCCCTTAAACGTACTCTAAAAAGTGAGATAGCTTTTCAGATCACAGGTTTGCAATACCTGTTCAAGAGAATACAGTGATATAAACAAAGCTGCTCAGAGTTTACAGCAAGTTTCCAGTGTGGTCAAGAAAATCACAATTCTAGCAAATATATAACATGAACATACAGCAGTTATCATTCTGTGTCTTTAGTGATAAATATGCAGTATGACAAAAGTCCAAAACTTTGGACGTCAGTCAGAGATTAAAAAGGTTTGACATGTTGCCTTCTTTGTCAAGATTTATCCATTCAGAAGGATGAGGCATGAGGACTGACAAAATCCAAAAAACTACAGTGGAGAGGCCAAGGTGGTCAAACTGATGGCCATTTGGTTTTTAAAGTTCAAGCTGTATACACTCCTGAAGTAAGATCAGTAACTGAGATCAATACTGCATGGAAACGATTGAAGTGTTAACCACTAATATGGATCCAGTCAGAAGAATTTACACAGTTCATCTGTGAAAGCCGTTATTAATACAGTGGTGCTTGAAAATTTGTGACCATTTGGAACAAATAGATTAAAAGAACCCAACTAAACTTATAATTTGAAGGTGATATTAGAGTCAGGTGTTTTCAGTTAATGAAATGACAATCAAGAGTGAGTGGGTTCTCTTTTTTATTTGTAAAAGTGTTGAGGATTCGTAAAAGTCATGAGTATGAGGCTGGAAAAGGTTAAACCCATCGTTAAATAGCTAGGCTCAGTAACAGAGCGTCGGACTGTGAAAAAAATATTCAAGACCATTGTTACCTTCCTCAAGAGCTGTTGACCAACAAAGATCACGCCTAGAGAAAGTACTGTACTAGGACACAAAGGAACACAGGGTAACTTGTAAGTAACTAAAAGCCTCTCTCATACTGGTTAATATCCATTCAGGAGAACACACAACAAAAACTGGGTCTATTGTTGCATGTAAAAAAAAGTATAGCTATTGCTGTCTATCTGCAGTTTGCTAAAAATCTCATGAACTCATAGATATTCTTGATTTAAATTGGTGTGGTATGTCTGGAAAACACTGTATTTCAACATAAGAACCATGGGAATGTGGGACATGCAGTAAGACAACTACCCTAAACACACAAGTATTTTTATCAAGGAGTGTTAAAGTTAACATTTTTCACTGGCTGAAAAATTCTGAAAAAAGTTCTGACCTTAATCAAATTTAAATGTGATGGAACGACCTGAAGCGAGCTGTTCATATGTGGAAACCAGATACTGAAATCAAAGTTTCACTCACCACCCAGAGACATGGCCTTGTATTTACTGCAGAAAAAATGTAACATGTACATGTATATGATCTTGTCTCATTCTCATTTGGGTCATGTATGCATTTTTGCAAACATCTAAACAATTCTAAAAGTTTCACAAATGTCCGAGCACCACTGTACATCACACAACATAGTAGGTCGAAATTTCACCTTGTCTTTTACCTTTGATCACCAGCCAGGAAACCAGAGAGGCACAACGATGAAAACCGTTCCACTGCTTGAACGCTTAACCTTTAGTCCAAGTGAAGAACATGGAGACCCAGACAGGGTCATTACATCAGCTCCCCAAAACAACACTGTCTAGAAGAACAAAGTCACATCTGAGCACCACAAACACACGCAGTTACAAACAGGCACAGATATCAGTTTTGTTACATTTCCGAATGTGAAAGGTGTCGCAGGGAAAGAAACCCAGTGATGCTAGCAGTAGCAACACGCATACACACACAGACATAAACAAGCAGCCGGGCATCGGGGATGTGAAGGCAGCAGAGTGTATCAAAGCCTGAAGAGGCAGTATCAATCGCTCCAAAGATACAGTCAGGTGTCAGTACTGGCTCCTGAAACACCGGGGCCAGAAAAAAAGACAGAAAAAGAGAGGAAAGACGCAAGTCAGAAACTGTGTTGTAATAATGGCTGGCTAGCGGATCCTGACAGCACATTAGCGATTCGACAAAGAGATAGGTATATAGAGAGTAAAAAAATCTCTCTGGCCTTACGGGCAGCATGGATTGTCGATAACCAGCATGACATCGATTCCATAGACCTCCAGCAAATCCACAAGGAAACCACGGTCACCCTGCGGGTCCAAGCCCATGGCTCGCACATGGTCAGCAGTCAGGGTGGGATCAGCAGTACCTGCCACCTCCATTAAGGTTTGGAATATGCGGTTGTTCTGCTCCATGAAAAACCTGATACGGAGAAAATGATTTTACACGCTTATTTCTTCAGCAATCTGTCAGAATTGGTCATTGGTCATTTCCTCTAGCTTTTCTTCACAGTTAGCCCTATTAAATTTTGTATGTGCAATGCTTCCTAAAGAGCTCATATCATCAGCAAAACATTTAGTGGTTTATGTACTTTTGAGACTTCTGAAATATAAATCACAAAACAACTCATCCAATCAAAATTAGCTACATACTTTACAACACAACTACAATCTCAATTCCAGTTTCCTAGAGAGTCGTTGTGAAGTAGAACGTGATGGGGTTTTATTTCCACTTTGGAGTTGATGTGATTATAGTGAGCTGGAAAAAAAAAAATTCTAGGACAAATTCCAGGGCTGAATTTGGGTTCCAGTACAGCCCTGGTTATATACTATAACTATTTATATTGTTTTATTTATATTCCATTTATATTTATATCTACACTTCACAATATTTCATTTATTCATTCATATTAATTGTCTTATCTGCTTATCCTAGTTAGGAATGCAGTAAAGCAATTTGTTTAATTATTATATTTATAAATATGCTCTCTCTGTTAATATTTATTTCGTTTCGTTCTTAAACTATTACTGTGAATTTGTTAATTAGATAACTAATTTGTTACTTTTTACCCATTATATCATAGATGTCTATTAGGCTATTATGAAGCATATGTATTTTTGCCTAACCTTTCAAAAGGACCAAAACATTAGAATGGAGTAGCTGAAATTCAGTCTTCACTACCGTTTCCCATTCAGCTACTGGAAACCACAAATTTCTTCTTAAATGTGACAGAACTGAAAAGCCTGATACTCACAGAATAAAAAGATCTTCCTCATTAGAAGTGCAGTCTCCATCAACTTCCTGAGAATACAGCAATAGCTGTCTGCAGAGAAATTTTCATGACATCATCACCATGGTATATTGACAATGGGTGTGCTTGTTTGAGTGACTCTCCACAAAATATGCGTGGTAATTAAATGAAACAGCATTTTATGGTAGGCTCATGACATACTCTGACCTCCCTATCTATGCTAGAAAGATTCTGAAGTATTTACTTTCCGATAAGGTTGAACAATATGTAGAAAAAGCTAAGCTACAGCATATTCTACTCATGGAACCATATTGCAAATTCTGAAATTCATATACATATCGTATCACAAAGTTTAAAGGTTAAAAACTTTTTTTGAACGTTTTTATGTTGTCTTTAACAAAAATCTTTGCATTCCCAATATATTGTTAACTGGAATACGTGCTATTGATTCATATACTATTAGTATTGATCCTTGACCTTTCTTTTAAATGCACACCTTCCATCACTAGACTGAATACAATACATGTACCTGGCTCAGTAAAAAATAAAATGGATTCAGATATGTTCAGCAACTAAACATTCAGATATTGGGAGACCATTTGCATTATTTCTCAGGAGAAAACACATTCCTGATTCCCATATATTTAAAACTCTGCTCACAGTGAATTATGTCAGTATAACAGTGTGGCTAGTGACTTTCAGATTGGCCCTTCTGTTTGCCTGTTTTTCAGCAGGCTGAATAACCTCTGGTCTCTTTAATAAGCAGTATTTTCTGGTTATCATGTGTAGTACCACTGCCTGGATGCATGGTCACGACTGTCTTAATGCTATAATAGAAAATTCTGCCATTACTGTATAACTAATGGTGAAGGGAAGAAACCCTTCAGAACACCGTCTACTTCCATTGTTTTACTGATCACTTTTCAATAAATAAATAGCCAGGTTTGACTATATTATTAATTTATTCTGGGTAGCATTTAATTTATTGTAGTTGTAATATTTATTGTAAAAACCTTGCATGCCACATAAAAGTACACACAGCATAATCATAAACATGCTTTAGATGGGACGCTATGTGGGCTACCAACAGAAAAAGTTGTTATCATCAGAATTGCTTGATTCATGAGATCAACATCTTTACAGGATAAACTGTATCTGTGCATTTTGGATGTACCCTACCTCTGTTCGCTGAGTTTGCGGTACTTTTCACGATCAGCATTGTTAATTCGGAGCAGAGGCTGCAAGCTTTCTCTGTGTGTCTTTACATTCTGGTTGTCAATATAGACATCATAAAGCTCCTTCTTCTCTTCAAATATCTTTTCAGTAGTACCTATACACAGAAAGTAAGATAGAAAAACTACACAAGTCAATCATTTCAAATTTCAAATAATTTCTTCATGTTACACATCATAAGCAGCATTTTGGGATAGAAGTACAAGATACAGCCTCTTTCTAGTTCTGTTACACCTCACAGTACCGACTTTGGACAACGCCAGGGGCAATTTGATTAAATTAACTTTGGCTTCCAATCTTTGACAATATGACTCACAAGCCACGTAGGACTGCTCGGTCTCTAGAGCTCCGATGTCAGCAACATTAATATAGAAGAAGGGCCGGAACTCCGGCACAGAGCCACCAATCCCAGGTATGGACACGTTGGCAAGGCAGCAGCAGCAATATACTGAAAACATGATGATGAAAAAGATAAGCTGTCAAGAGGCATGCTCAATGCCATATGCCAATTGCTATCACACAAGTATAAACAAAACTTCAATCATTGTAACTCGTAAATTGTAACATTGTAACATCATTGTAACGCTTAAATTTAACCTGCTCAGTATGTAGATAGTAAACAGATTTTTTTTTATAAAAAGACATAGCAACTAACAGACAGACAACATGAGTAATTAACCATGTATTTATCTTAATTTGATCTTTAGCTGGTCGTCTCACCCCGATAACAGACCACACCAACAGGTGGAGGAGAGAAAATCAGGATGCGCTTCCTCAACAAAGCAAACTTCCAGAGTACCATAATCTGCTCTCCAAAGAAACGGATGAACTGAGACATGCAGCCAGCAGGATGTGTAATCTGATGAAAAGAAATGACCTTTGTAAACAATCTGAAGTGTGATAATTGATGCTTAAAACGACAACTACAGATTACATGGACATTCATCTGGGTATAACGAAAGTAATGAGAGTCTCTGTTAGAAAGAACAAGTTAAAAAGAGTCTTCTAGGTAATACCACAGTCACAGCTTCCCTGTCCATTAACAAAAGATCACTAGTAAAGAAGCTTGATTCATTATGTGTCATAAATACAGTCTACATTAGTCAGTATTCTTTCACAGTACTTCTTATACACCTTTTTGGGCAGCATGGTGGGTACTCCGATTTCCTCCCACACACACACACACACACACACACACACACACACACACACACACACACACACACACACACACACATATATGAGACTGATGTTGAGATGAACTTGTGTATAGATGTAACCTTGTGTGTGTCGCTTACATGGCCACAGATGCCGATAACGATGTTAAAGAAGCAAAGTTACTTTCCCTTTTTACGTCTCCAAATTTAGTATGCAACCACCACTTTACATTACTGAGGACTACTGACCTGTAGCACATGGAAATACAACCCACAGTTTTGTACTTTAAGCTGAATATTATAATTTTATACATTTCTGAGGCTTGTGACAACGCCTTTGGCCACTCAGCTCAGCTCACAGACCTGTTGATATATGCCTTCCAGTTGTAAAATTTAACTCACTTCACGTTGGTGATCTCCGTAGCTCCAATCACACTATCTGGTTCATGATACCAGTCAGGTAGGTTCTTAATCTCTATAGATAACCAACGGTAGTAAAATGAGTCTCACTTTTAATATTACTCTTAGTAATAGATCACAGGTTTATACCTACCCAAAATGTCACTTTCTGCCCTGCCATGATAAAATAAAGTTCATAATGAAACTGTTGACCGGCGTTGATGGGACCTTAGCTTAGCTGAGCTGATGACTCTATTCATTACATTTTGCATCTGCACTATGAGTGTACTTTAAGAATCCATTCTGCAATACAACCACATGTAGCACATCAATATTTGCACAATGTGTGTGTGTGTGTGTGTGTGTGTGTGTGTGTGTGTGTGTGTACATATATATATATATATATATATATATATATAATTATATTTTACTACTTTCGTTATTTTTTTTTTTTAGATTTGACTTTACTATATTCTATCTTATAATTCTTGTAATGGAATCCAGGGTGGACTGCAAAGTAAGAATTTCATTGGGCAGGGAAACTTGTTGCCTACTGTCCATATGACAATAACGCTTTGAATCTTGAATCTTAGCTTGTTTGCACAGACCTCTGACCCTAATTCCAGACACTTTTAACATAAATTGGAATGCCAACCGTGAGGCAGGAGATAGACTAGAGCATCAAGAAGGGAGTCCATACTCTGTAAAGGTTTTGTTTGTATTGTATTAGACTATATCAAGTTCTGTGTCGGAAATGTGACTGTGGGGAAAAAAAAAAAAAACATTCGGATTTTTTGAAACCAGAAACCCTGAATGACCAGCCAAGTCCACACACTCCTCAGAGCTTGTGATGCTGCTTTGAGGCCAGACAACCAAGCTCTGCACAGGGCTGCATGAGTCAACCTGAAAAGAGGAATACAAACTACCAAGGCAGACCATAAGAGGAGCATAGAGTCCCTCCTGTCTAACAACAAGTTATGGGAAGCCATGAGTGTGCTGCTGGCAGAGGAGCTAAATTGCTTCTTCGTATTCTTTGAAACCTCACAGCAGTACTCATCTGCTGCAGCCCTGCCCACCTCCACCTGGTTCCTGCACCACTCCACTCACTATACAGGCACATGATGTCAGACATGCGCTCCTGGCAGTGAACTCCAAGAAGGCTACCGACCCAGGACATTCTCATCACCAATTTGGTCACCCTGGGCCTTCCCCCTCTCACATGTGCCTAGGTAAAAGACTTTCTGAAATACTGGCCCCAGACTGTGAGAGTTGCCCCTCCCCCTCCTACACTTGCACACTGAGCACCGGTTCTTCTCTCACTGTGTGCTCAACCCCCTGCTGTACTGTCTCTACACCCATGACTGCAGCCTGGCCCACAGCTACAACCTCATTGTCAAGTTTGCTGACGACACCGCAGTGATCAGGCTCATCTCAAAAAGGCAGCTTACAGACAGGAAGTTCTGAAGCTGGAAGACTGGTGTTCATAGAATAACCTGGCTCTGAACACCAAGAAAATCAAATAGGTCATTGTCAACTTCAGGAAGCACAACACTGACCAATCTACATTAATGGCGAGTGTGTGGAGAGGGTACACACCTTCCAGTTTCTTATTGCCCTTACTTCTGCTGACATCTCCTGAACACAGACCATCACAGCGGTCATCAAAAAGGCTCAACATCGGCTACATTTCCTGAGAGTCCTTAGAAAGTACAACCTGGACTCCAGCTTGCTGCTAAACTCATCCATCGAAAGCCTGCTGATGTACTGTGTCACAGTATGATACACAGTATTGGCTTCAGAGAGTAGTCAAGGCAGCACAGAAGGTCTCCTCTCCCGTATGGACATTTACACCTTGACATTTACACATTTACACCTTTGCCTCAGCAGAGCAAAAAACAATCAAGGACGGCCCCAACCCAGGATGTTAACTATTTGGCCTGTTGCCACCAGGGAAGTGATATGGGTACATCAGGACATGGACAAATGGATTCAAAAACAGTTTTTTTCCCAAAAGCCATAACTACTTTAAACTCACACATGCAGTAATTTCAAGTCTAACCTCCCAACCCCCCGATCTCTTCTCTTCCCACCTGCTGTTATATACAGTGCAATATCTGTATAGAACATCTATACAACATCTTATCTTGTGTTATAGTTATATAACACTATACTAGAGATGCACGGATCGATGGGCCAGTGAACAGAATCAGATGGTTTTCAGTTTTCTGTGTCAGTTATACATAGTTATACTCACGCTCCACATGAAAGCGGCAAAACATAGCCACACATGACAAACACGCCGCTTTCACACTGAATTGTAAATCAACATTCATTCACAATTCAATTCTGCTTTAAACATAGTTTCAGCTTTAAACTGTGTGTTTGTTTATTATAGAGACCGGTGCTGACACACGATGATGATGAGTACGTGTTAGATTTCATGCTCAAAAGTGCACTTAAGATTCTCTTTACTTCACTTTCAATTGGAATAATTCTTCTCATAACGGCAAAGCAAAACCATTGGTATTTAGCATTTCAATGTCCTCTTGCCTTCATCTCCGGATGCATGCAGCGGTTAACCATGGTGCTCAGGGCAGTGGTGGGACAGGCAGTAACCAGTCCATTTCCTCCAGAAGGAAGCACAGCTTTCTTATCCTCATAAAACGCCTCTAGGGGAGAGTACTGACCCGGACACTGCAGCTGGTTCCTGTAATTATATGCAGATGGCATTTTATTAAATTAAAACATGGAAGGTAGTCTCTTAAACATCATAATTCTTAATTACAGTAGTACGTCTTACTAAGTTAAAATAGTAATCATTTCATTTAGCAACAACTTTTAGTCACTAAAAAGTTTAGTTTTGGGCCCAAAGAGGGAAAAAAAGATCCACATGAGCCACAGAGTGGAATGAACAGCAGGTAGTTTAAAAAACAATGTCATGACCACAAACCCTAACTGCTCAGACAACAGGCTTAAACAGCAGAGCATGTAAATAAAAAATTGTGGGTCAGTTGAGCAGGATCAGAATGCTGTCTGGTTAGGCGCATATGTGAGCGTGAGAAAAGCTGGGATGGAATCCAGAGTAATGAAAACAGAGAAGGAAGACATGAACGATAAATAGATGTGAACTGAAATGTCAGAACAAAATAAAAATGTAATTCTATTTAAGGTTAGAAATGAATTAAAATGCTGTTTTCCCTTAGCTCTCCTGCTGCAGTTGAGGAAGATGTGTTCTGTTTAAGCAGCAGTATATCAACAGCATATTAACATCGGTTGTGTGAAATCACTTCACAATTTCCAGAGACATCAGACAAACGATCTGACTCTATCCACTGTTCATGAGGTATTGGTACTGTTTTAATTACAGGTCAGTCAAGAAAAACTCATTAAAAAAATCATCAGAAACGATTGACTGCTATAGTGCAAGTATGATGACATGTCTGTTTATGATTCTAGAATATTGCACTCTGATTTTTGTTAAGTGGCCTAACACTGACAAAGTACTGCAGATAGAATAAGTCATATGCTATGTTCACATCCCTAGGCTACATAGCACATTTCAGAGCTTTAGGAATTATAAATCTTTTTTCTCCTGCCAGGTCTCTTGCTGTTGCAAAAATCATGGCCCTGGCCTGCACTTACATAAAGGATCAGCTAAAGATTGACTGTCACACTGAAATAAACTACTGTTAAAGTACAGTAAGAGGTATAATCAAAATACCTCAATTTAAAAAAAATGTCTCAGGGCCACCTTAAGTCTAGCACTTAAGTCTAATTAGTAAAACACCATGAATATAGAAGCAGTGGGAGGAAGAAAAAGAGGAAGTGAGTTGTTCTAAGCAGCAGAGCAAAAAAGGTTAAGGAGACAAAGTAGGTTTCAGATCAAGTAAATGACAAACTGGATTACACACTAATGACACAGCCTCACAGCTAAACGCTGCCTACCGGATAAAAAATAATGGTTGTTTGAAGGCACTTACTTCACCTGGTTTTCCAGAAAGTGCATGTAGCGATAGAGAAGGGTATAAGATGGAGACAAAATGCCAACGGACTTCATTCGAGCTCCCCTCTCTAGTTCACTGTCTACTGGCATATTAGCAAAACATGCCAGCCCAAAGTAATTGCCTTTGCGGAAATATCTGAAAAGAAATAACAACAACAACAATTACAATGAAAAATACCTGATAATGTATGTCTAAAAATTAATTTCTCACACAAAAAAAAAATCATATCTTGAGTCAGATCCTTACATGAAATCACTTGCAATTCGATGAGATCCGCTGGCCATGGATTTAAACTCCACACCTTCCAGGTTTATATCCTGAGGTAAGCACCACTCCACAATGTTTCCTGCTCATAACACAAGTGAGAAATCTTACACATTGCAAAACTGCAGACACTGTTGAAAAATGTAAAGGACATTATATGAAGCATAGTTGAGAGAGTTTACGTCCAGTTTGGCTGTAAAAATGCTATGTTCTAACTGTACTTCCACACAATGTGTGATTGCATTATGCAATTAAATATACACTTGTCGATCACTGTAATCGGTACACCTTGTTTCTGCACTCACTGCTCATTTTATCACTTTCACATATCATATACATATGATATATACATACATAGCACTTTGTAGTTCTACAATTACAGATTGCTGTCCATCTGTTTCTGTACATACTTTGTTCATCCCCTTTGCTCTGCTCTCCTATGGTCAGGAACCCCACTGGATTAGCACAGAGCAGGTACAATTAGGATTATGGATCATTCGCAGTACTGCACTGCCACTGATGTGCTTGTCGGGTGTTAGTGCGTGTAGTTCTGGTATGATTGGATCAGACACAGCAGTGCTGCTGGAGTTTTTAAACACAATGTTTCTGATTTCTTGACTTCTTAGTCACATCTACCATATTTTTCCACCTTATCGATGTAAATTCACAGATAGTAGCTCGTGTGTGTTTGCACAGTTTGTGTTAGTTTGTGTTAATCCTGCATTAGTGCTTACAGGATTCTGGTGGCTATTTTCAGTCTACTACAGACACTGAAGTGAGCACAAATGCAACAGCACAGCTGCATCTGATCCACTCATATTAGTGCAAACTTGAAAAAAAAGAGAACACGGAAGTAACAAACTGTATTTAGAGAAACAGACAGAATACTGAAATTCTGTAATACATAATTATAAAAGCCCTATGGATTAACACTGTGCTTTACATCATTAAAATGTTTGAAATTCATTTGGGGAACACAATAAAATCGAAACTGTAAGCATAATGCAAGGCCCCCCTGATCTGGGAACACATGACAACTTCAGACCCAGGGTAGGAGCTGAGTCTGCGATTGTCAGGGGTGCCCGTGTTACACTGACTCCATGTTACAGTAACAGTAAGGTCAATTACATAAAAGTACTATGCAGCCATATAGACTCAAAGTCGTCTCAAGAAACAGGAAGTATTAGTCAGCTAGATGACTAAAGAAACTGGCTAATTTCACTTTTTTGACTTGACATAACAGCATAGAACAGCTGAGTTTAAGCAAAATGGAGTGTGTAAACACACATCAATGATTCAGTTTACCTATAGCTTACATAAGGAAAGGTAACTCAACAGAGTGTGAACAGAACAAATATTTGCTCTAATGAGGAAGAAGGGATAAAATAATGAACTTATGGGTAATGTAATCAGACTATTTTACTGAACCAGAATTACAAGAACAATATACATTTACAGCATTTAGGGTTATTCAGGGCAACTTACAAGGGCTACAAATTTACAAGCTACAATGCAACTAACTGAGGGTTATATGCCTTGCTTAAGGACCCAATGGTAGCTCAACAGTGATAGGACTTACACCTTTAACCATCCAGTACATGATCTAGAATCTAAACTGCTTAACACACGTACATTTGTTGCTATACACGGTTTGTCAGCTCCTCTCTGTTTGATCTGTCCATCAGAGAAAGGCAGTTACACTGGACCATAGTTAACCAGCTATTTATTGTGTGGTGAACAATTCTTAGCACCCGAATGATAATGTCACTTTGCAATGTATTTGTGTTGGAACTGTGTTAATTATCCTAAAGTCTTTCATTAGAATTTAGTTACTGATTTATATTCCTGTTCAGCAGGAACATCAAAGTGTTACACTGTGTTTTTAGGCAGTACTTCAGTATGACTGGGTGCTACATAGACATAATTGTTGGATATGAGGGAGCAAAGAGGTACAAGGGATCATCTCCCTTTTGATGCAATAATGGCTCCTACCAAGCTGAAAGATAGGTGCCAGACAAAAATGAGGAGCGTGGCCCACTTCTCCATAGAGGTTCATTCTTTCTTTACGGTCTACCGTTGTAAAAAAGCGCTTACTGGTATAAAGCCCTTCTCCTGCAGTGTAGGCATCATTTATGCATCAAAACAAGGAACTGGGCAAAACCAAAATTAAGGACTATAAGGGGGGCAAACATCCATATTGTTACCAAGTCAGTGCTACTGTTGTGTTGGGAGTGATCCGCCTCTCAACTAATCCCTAGCAGCTATATAGTATTGCCCGACCTGGCAAGAAGGCACCGCTAATATTCGGACCTAGGTGCTTGCGCTGGTGGGCTAACAGATAGCGCTGAGTCTCCTGGTGTGGTGATAATGTACTAAGACTGCAGCTTACCTGATCTCGTGTCAAAAGTGACCACAAAAACAGCAACAATTTGGTCTTTTTCCTCCCACTCAGCAACGGATCGGGTCTGAATGACGGGTCCAGGAAAAGCACAGTCTCCTTCTTCATCAGTGTCTGAACCATCAGCGTCCGGCCCAGCGCGCCTGGAGGGAGAGCGCCTGCTCCTGCTGCCTGTAACAGCTGTTACACTCCCTCCACCTCCCGGGCTAGTACTCCAGCCATGACCGGCACCATTCTTGCTCTGGGGGCGGCAGATCTGCGGGCCGAAGCCTGGAACATCCCCGCTGTGAGGAGCTGGACCGACGGGGTTCTGATCGGCCCGGCTGATCTCCTCCTCCCAATCTAAGAGCGGAGCTCTGTCCGACTGCTCCACCATCATCACTCCTTCAGGTGACGAGACGGACAGCGAAATACACTATCCGGTGCTAACGGACTCAAATATTTCTCTGGAAATATAACACATCTCCAATTCGTACATCAAACATAACTGCAGTTTAAAATGTTTTAAATACCCACTGAGAGAGAAAAAAACATCCGGACACGGTGAACGGTCGTTACTGTTTTGATGACGCCACACGTTTCCGCTCACGTGATAGTGATTGAGGCTAATACCAAACGGCTTTGCACTGGATACACAGTGCACAAAACATAGCGCCTAAGAGCCGTTATTTTCTGCACTTTGTAGTGCACTTGTTGGTTTTAGAACTATTATCGAATTGTACACAGCCGCATCAGTCTACCTATTTATACGATTACATTTGCAGCATTTAGCACTCACCCTTGGCCAAAGTGAATTACGTTTTTACACAATACAGTACAATCCAAGCCAAAGCAGGTTAACGGCTAAAGTGCCCAGGAGTGACACAGCTTGGCAGTGCTGGGGCTTGAACAGCCAAACTACACTTCTCAAAAAATAAAGGAAACACTTAAACAGCACAATGTAACTCCAAGTCAATTATACTTCTGTGAAATCAACCTGCCCAGTTAAGAAGCAACACTGATTGTGAATCAATTTCACCTGCTGTTGTGCAAAAGGAATAAACAACAGGTAGAAGTGAGAAGCAATTCGAAAGACAACCCCTATAAAGGAGTGGTTCTGCAGGTGGTGGCCACAGGCCATTTCTCTGTTCTCATCCTTTATGGCTGATGTTTTGGTCACTTTTGCATTTTGTCAGTGTTCTCACCCCTAG
>JAUZST010007054.1:0-14436 GCA_034779995.1 Parotocinclus haroldoi | reverse complement strand
AATAAAGAATGTAATGTATAGTGTTTATAATGTAATAAGGCAGAATATAATAAGTAAGAATATAATAGAATGAAAATAGATATAGAATATAATAAATATAATAAAATATAGAGCATTAGAAATAAAATTGTGTACAGAATATAATAACTTTTAAAATAGTGAATATAATAAAAGATATAATATAATAAAAGAATATAATAAGACTGAGATATATTATATGTCTTATATAAAACAAATACAATAAAGAACAGAATATAATTAAATAAAAGGCAGAGTATAATAAATAAAATATAGAATATTATAAGGAGATTGAAATTAAGAATATAATAAAATAGAGAATATAATACACTAAATAATATTATACATCTGAAATTTTAATAAATGAAATAAAATATATCACATAAAATAAAGAATATAATACCGAATATAATAAAATAAATAAAGAATGTAATAAAACACATAATACAATAAATGAAATATAGGATATACAAAATAGTTTATAATTAATGAAATAAAAAATATAATAAGACGCAGAACTTAATAAATGAAATATATAAAAAATTGAAATAAAAAATATAATAAAACAGAGAAAATGATATACAATATAAAATAAGAAATATTATAAAATGCTGTATTACATATATTATAATAATGGGTTTTTAAAAAGTTTAACAACAGAATTTGAGCATTTCTGTAAAAAGTTTACTTACACCCAGGGCTTTAAATTTTAAAAAATGAGTGAAAAAAAACAGTGTACGTCACACACGTGATGCCTACCTCCAGCTGTGGCATCTTTGTGCCAGCTTAACTTCTTGTTTGTTTTTTGTTTTTAGTGTGGCGTGACTCCCGAGAGTGATAATCTCACACTGTCCTCGTGTGGCGCTATAGAGCGTTCCTCATGTAGCGGCACTCCCCTGTCCTCCACCATCACCTCACCTGAAGGTATGGACCTGAGAGTCAGGATAGCGGAACCGAACTGAACTGGTTCTCAGGCTGTCCCTCTTTCCCTCTTTCTCTCAGACCCGGTAAGCAGCAGCTTGGCCCAGTCCGTCATGTCCATGGCATCATCACAGAGCCAGAACTCCCACATCAGTACCGACACTCTCTCGTCCATGTCCGGCTCCTACCTAACTGGGGTCGAGGCTGAAGGGCGACGCGAGAACACACCCGAAAGCCGGCCGGACTCCCAGCACGAGGGCGAGGTGAGAGAGCCACACAGAATTCCTATATTTTTACTATGGACGTTTTGATTTGGGCTGCTTTTGATGTAAACTAGGACTAGGGGGAGCCCAATTAGACACGTACCAAATTTTTATTTCGTTTTTCTTTAATATGTAGTCAGGTCGATTTTTTTTTTCACAGCTATTCATTTTACGGTCGATAAAAGCCATTCCTCTTTTGTTTCACATTCCTTGTGTGAGTTCTTGTATGAGACAGTGGAAAGGAAAATCCTAAACTGTGGAAGGAAGAAACCTTGGGAGGTCCAAGATCAAAAAAGGGACCTGCATTGGTAGCACAGGTGTTATTTGTAAGCATGAACCAAGTTACCAAAATAATACGTTTAATAAACGTATACAGGGAGAACATATTTAAAAATAGAATAATTAGTTATAGCAATAGAATGAAATAAGATTAAATGTGTGTAATGTGGTGTGTTGTGGTTGTGTAGTTGCGCGTTTGTATACAGTATGTAGCACTCTGTGATGACATCGATTTCTGTTACAGTTTGAATTTTGTCGGTTGAGATTTAAATTTTGTTGGTTACTGTTTGAATTTTGTCGGTTGAGATTTGAATTTTGTCGGTTGAGATTTGAATTTTGTCGTTTACTGTTTGAATTTTGTCGGTTATAGTTTGAATTTTGTTGGTTATAGTTTGGATTTTATCGGTTGAGATTTGAATTTTGTCAGTTGAGATTTGAATTTTGTTGGTTGAGATTTGAATTTTGTCAGTTACATTTTGAATTTTGTCAGTTACAGTTTGAATTTTGTCGGTTGAGATTTGAATTTTGTCAGTTGAGATTTGAATTTTGTTGGTTACTGTTTGAATTTTGTCGGTTGAGATTTGAATTTTGTCGATTACAGTTTGAATTTTGTTGGTTACAGTTTGGATTTTGTCGGTTGAGATTTGAATTTTGTCAGTTGAGATTTTAATTTTGTTGGTTGAGATTTGAATTTTGTCAGTTACAGTTTGAATTTTGTCAGTTACAGTTTGAATTTTGTCGGTTGAGATTTGAATTTTGTCAGTTACAGTTTGAATTTTGTCGGTTGAGATTTGAATTTTGTCAGTTGAGATTTGAATTTTGTCAGTTACAGTTTGAATTTTGTTGGTTGAGATTTGAATTTTGTCAGTTACAGTTTAAATTTTGTCAGTTGAGATTTGAATTGTGTCGGTTACAGTTTGAATTTTGTCAGTTACAGTTTGAATTTTGTCCGTTGAGATTTGAATTTTGTCAGTTACAGTTTGAATCTAAAAATACCACCAGTGCGTTTCTATGGGAGTTTTTTTCAATTTTAAACTTAAATTTATTTAAAACTATAAATTGGATCGACTCCATAATTGGACCAGACCCACACAGCGTGATTATCGATGTAACAGTGTTAGAACCGCTTCTGTACATTAAACGTTCGGCCTGGATTCATGATGGAAACGTGTGGAAAATAGAGAAGAATATACAGAGCTTTTTAAGCAATCTATAACAAACGAGTATAAAAAGTTTCTCAAGCAATAAACGCTTTCCAGAAATTGCATCAGATCAGAACAGAGTGTTATATCAGGAGAGAGAGAGAGTTTAGGATTGGGAAAAATGTGACACACAAATCCATCTGTGAAAAAAATGTGTTTATATTTTCGGATTTTAGTTTCGGTGTAAATCATTAAGAAGCAAAAGCAGGATGAAAACAGGATTATTTTATTTACTTTTCTAAAAATAAAGCTTTGAGTTTGATCACCATGCTGTCATTGATGCGCTGATTTTTTATTAGTTTTTTTTTTAATGTTGTATATTAAACTGATTTTTATTGGGTATTTTTATTATTATTTACATTTTAAAACTATTTTTTAAAATGTATTCATTTTATTTTAGCTAAAAACTAATGACATAAAATGTGATATGTTCTACAGAGCCATCGTTTATGCAAAAACAAATTACAGCTTATAAACAAAATCTTCCTTTATACAGCAAATAGCTTTACATAATGTATATTATTTAACTTTTCTAATTATTTAAATATGAATAAATATATTTATGAGGATATGATGTTTATTAATAATATATTTCTATATATTAATAATTGTATAATAAGAATTATTATTACAATAATTGGACATTAGAATTATAATTTAATAACAATAGCATTTTCAGGAAATTGAAATTTTCCTTGTATTTAATTATTCTTGCAAAAACACGTATTTAATTATTTTTTATTTCAGTTTTAGCGCGAGGTATTAAGTGTGTAGAAAAGGTAGGATGAAATATTTCATATTTTTTATTTGAAATATGAACTAAAACGGCTTTTTTTTTTTACATCAAACTTATTATTAAAAACCTATTTTTAAAAGCTGGTTATTTCGATTTTAATTCACGGAGTTGAACTAAATGGTTTTATTGTACATCTTTCTTAAGGGATAATATTTTTAAACACAATTTTATATAATTAAAAAAATTATTTATAATTATTTATAAATTTTATACAATTTTATAGAATTTAGTTCGTTTTCCTTTATAGTGGCAATTTATTTCTTAAGATTTTTATTATTTAACATTTTTAAAGGTTTATGTTTTTGCGTTTTAGTGTTAAATATGTAGCAAAAATAGGAAGAAATGTTTATGTTATGTTAATGTTTATTTTTATTAAAAATAAAACTGATTTCCCTCATTCACTCACTTTCCTCATTTTGATTTTGTTCTCATTTACTTATTTATTTATTTGTTTATTTACATTTTCTTTCAGTTGTTCTAATAATAATAATAATAATAATAATAATAATAACTATTATTATTATTATTATTATTTACTGCATTAGATATAATCTAATAATTGGAGTAATAACAAATAATAATCATAGCAGTATTGTTTTGGCACCTGTGGGAGGAGCCAGACAGAGGGCGGTCAGGGGATCATCCCATGGTGATTCAGCTTCTGTGATCTCTGTATTAATGGATTTATCCTCATATGGCTCATGAAATAAATAAATAAACTCTGTTAATAATGAGTTAATAATGAGTTACGTAACCTGCTCTCCTTGGGGTTTTGGGGTTCGACCCCACAGTGAGCGCTTTAAGCTCCCTATCGGACCAAGCAGCCTCTTTTAAGGTCATAACACTCCACCCGAATGCTCTTTCAGCTTTTTCTCTCACACAGACACAACACAGAAGGAGGGGATCTGGGTAATGCAGCTCTGACATCATCACTGATCCTGCTCAGTACACGCTTTATTCTTTAAAAAAAAAAAAAAACCCCAAAAAAGAACACGAGGACACCAAATTATATTAGAGCCATGATCTAAATATAACAGCATGTCCAATCTGGATGTGGATTAGAGCAGCAGATTCAGGCTCAGTGCATTAAAACCCTATAAAGACAATCTTATAATCCAGTATACCGCCTAAAAATATCCTAAATGTATTACAGTAAAGGGAATTTAGATCAAAAGCGTTTGCGGTAAGAATTAGACTGGAATTCGGATTGATCTATGGGTGTTTTACAGCTGAGCATCGTGTCAAAGGTAGCTTTATAAAGATCTAGGTCCAAAGCCCCCGACGAGCGAGCCTAGGGCGACAGCGGCAAGGAAAATCCCCGAACATGATAAGGAAGGAACCTTGCTAGGACCAAGAGTCAAAAAGTGACCCGACCTGCTTGGACAGCCGAGATGTTATACGTAAGAAACAAATGTGATTATAATAATAATAATAATAATAATATTTTCATTAAAAAGATATTTAAGACAAGCAAGAATAACATTGAAACAAAAAAAAACTTCACAGTTATGTTCGAGCAACAGCAAGGGAACCCAGGGTAACTTCTAAGCAACTAAGGGCCACCTGGAGTCCAACAGGGCAGGGTTACAAAGAGAAACGTACTATAATATATACACATTCTGACCTAAGGACCTTTTCCCATCTGAGAAACACGGTGGTGGTGGTATCATGGTTTGCTGGCTCACCAATTATAGCAAGGGATTCTAAAGGCAAATGGACATGCTGGATCCAGAACGTCGGTCATGCAGCATGGAGACGGTTACAGAAAGATAACCTTGATTTTTGGGAACCGCCAAGTTAAAGGTCCGGACCTTCGCCCAACAGAAATGTTGTGGAAGAACCTGAAGTGAGGAAACAGAGTCCCAGTCCCAGAGCCGGCAGCCGGCATTTTACTATGAGCTGCAGAGCAACAAGGTTTGAGTCAGATATCTGGCAACCCCTTCCAAACCCAGTCCCCTCCCAGATCAAAGTCATGAACTTCAATTCAGCACAACTTGGAAATTCTGGCTGGTAAAAAAAAAAAAAAGGTTTCATCAAAGGATGAGGAAAAATACAATGTGGTGTGGAAAATACCATCACGGCGGAGAAGCTCGAATGAGTTGCATTCAGTGTGTATTAAGCGCTTATGAGCTGTTCTGCCCGGCAACCGAGCTCTGATTGGTGAAAAGGAGTTTAAAGGAACGCCCCAGGTAACAGTAGCTGGTCACTGCACAGCACAGGGTCTAATCACCTCCTCCACAGAAACGTGCCCCATCCTATCATCCTATGACTCTGACCACAAAAGGCGGGGGTTCCAGAATGTTAAAACAAACAAACAAACAAACAAACAAACAAAAACAGATAAATAAATAAACAAACTTCAGTCCGTCAGAGGTTTTTAGTGCGTGCCGTCGCCCATAAACCCCCGGCTTTAATGGCCGGTTCTGTCTGGCAGGAAGGAACGGGGATAAAAAAAAAAGAACCTTTCATTAGCGTCCATCGATAATCTGGCTTCGGCTTCCCCTCGGGGAATTCCCTCAGGTCCGGCTAAAGCGAGCTTGAAAGCACCGATCTGGAAATATCTGCTCTCAGATCAGGACACGTCCCGGATCGGCTTACAGTGTTTACAGAAAAGCCGCTAGATTTACAAAGTCGGGCTTTGTAAACCCCGCACGATCACTGAAACATAACCCTGAGTTCTGCAGGGGCGCAGGGATCAAGGCGCTGGACGTTCTCCACAAGGGCCACGGTCCAAAGTACTAAAAGCCTCCACTGTTGGACCCTCGAGCACGAACCCGACTCCCTCGGCTTGTAAATCCCCTGTAACGTACGTACTCTGTACCTAGACAAACCTACGCAACGCAATTCAGTATGCCTGGCACGCAACTGTCCAGTGGTGAGGGCAGCCGCCTGACAGGGTTCGGGCCCTGTGCCAGCCTTTGTAGAGTTTGTATGTTCTCCCCTGTCCCACACGCCCTCGAACCCGCAGCCCTGAATTGGAACCGAAAAGTGTACAGATACAGATAACGTGGTGTTGAAAACTATATTGGTTTGTGTGTGTAAACGAAACGCCATGTTTAGCATTCACCTAATCCAGTCTGGAGCAAAAGTTTGTGCACCCCCGACTGGAGGCTGTCGGACCAGGCCGCTTCTGTGGCACCCGGTCTCGCCAGAAGGCACCGCCCCAAATAAAATCCTGGTCTTTACAGGGCTTGGATTAAATGAAATATACAATACATGAGACGTTCACCTCCCCTCTCGTTCAACCCGGTTCAGCTGCTGATACAAAGGAGTACTGGGGCACTGGGGCACTATTAAGTACTGGGGTACTCACGTAAGGGGTGATGTACGGAGAGGAGTCGATGCTGTCCGTGTTCACCAGCACCGGCGCTGGACTGGCCTGGAAAACACAAATCGAACGTTAATTCCAAGCCATTACAAAGCAGGCGGTTTTCAATTTCGACCATAAAGCGAGCTTTTTAAATCCAAAGAGCTGAAGCAGCGTCTGTAAAAGCGCACCGCCACTCACTCTGGGCATGATGGCACGAGCCTACACGGGCACCGGGGATGGATTAACGAAAACGGTGCAGACCGTAGCCATAAAGAGCATGACATGGTGCACGGTAGGAGACGTAACCCTCAGGCATAAAGGGAGCAAAGCTAAAGCTGAAGCACAAACAGGGGTGGATGGAAAACACGGGAAATAAGGGAACGAACACCAGCACAGCAGGGAACGCAGAGTCCGAGCCTGGAACATGGCATTGTCAATTTAATCTCTTAGTAATCTGTGTGTTTAACATGAGCATAAGGACGGAGGGAGGGAGGAGTTACCACAGACAGACAGAGAGAGAGAGAGAGAGAGAGAGAGATGATCACACTCAATGCTTAGAAATCTCCAAACTGCATAAAATAAAACAGCAGAGCCGGGTTTCCACAGAGCATCCTGCTGCCATCGTGCCCACGTACCCCACCCCCGACCGTCCACTTTCCTCCATCGGTCCGCCCCTTCTGATTCGGACCTGCTTAGCTCTTCTGTCACTTCAAACCAGACCATAATCCTCGTGCATCCATTTTTTTTATGTTGGCCTACCAACAGCCTGTGACCGGCCGAGGTTCGTCCCTCCTGAGACCCTCTTGAGATTAAAAATGTAATACTTTTTAATATTATTTTTATATTATTTCTAATATTATTGTAATATTGCAATAATAAAATCGTAATATTTCGAGATTAAATTTGTAATATTATAATAATAAAATCGTAATATTTCGAGATTGAATTTGTAATATTATAATAATAAAATCGTAATATTTTGAGATTGAATTTGTAATATTATAATAATGAAATCGTAATATTTTGAGATTAAATTTGTAATATTATAATAATAAAATCGTAATATTTCGAGATTAAATTTGTAATATTATAATAATGAAATCGTAATATTTCGAGATTAAATTTGTAATATTACAATAATAAAATCGTAATATTTCGAGATTAAATATGTAATATTATAACAATGAAATCGTAATATTTCGAGATTAAATTTGTAATATTATAATAATAAAATCGTAATATTTCGAGATTAAAATTGTAATATTATAATAATAAAATCGTAATAGTTTGAAATTAAAATTGCAATATTATAAGAATAAAATTGTGATATTTCTAGATTAAATTTGTAATATTATAAGAATAAAATGGTAATATTTCGAGATTAAAATTGCAATATTATAAGAATAAAATCCAAATATTTCGAGAATAAAGATTTAAATATTTTTGGGGTAAAGTCGTAATATTTATGGAAGAAAGTTTTAAATATTTCACGAATAAAAACAATACAAAAATCACAAAAATGAAGTCATAATATTTCAAGCATAAAACCGTAAAAATTACTAAAAAAAAAAGACCCAATAACAATAACTGGAGCATAAGTTCCAGTATTTTGAAGATAAACTGAACTAAAATATTCTGAGAATAAAACCATACTATTTCGAGGATAACGTTTACTTTTAAAATAAACAACTGTTTTGAGTTTTGAAGTCTTAATATTATTATTTTTTTTAATAAAATCATAATATTTTAAGAATAAAGTCACCTTTCACAGTTGCATTAGTAATTTGTTCTCAAAATATTATGTCTTTATTCTCAATGATTCTAAAAAAAATCAGTGACCCTCAGTAACCTCTCAAGGCGGCCCCTTTAGCACCAACACCTTCCACCGGGGACTTTCTGTCTTCACAAGCAGTATTCCAGAAGTACCTATTGCATCACTGAGTAACGTGTCACTTTGATGACATTAAATGTAGTTTGTAGACCTGAAATATTAAGTGTGACAAACATCCCAAGAAGAGAGGAGATCAGGAGGAGAGAGATCCCAGGGTGGGCGAGGGAGGGCATAAAGACCTGTGATGTGGGTGCAGGGATGACCGTGGTCTCAGCTGGGACTGGTGAGAGAGGGATCACGGGGATTACGGGAGCAGGGGGAGGAACGGCATCTGCCTGCTAAACAATAAACAGCACAGGTCAAGGTCATTCAGGCACCAAAACATTACACTGCTCCCAAAAATGAGGGGGGAAACCTGACCCTGTCCATGCTTCATCACTGCCGGCGTGTTTTGACCCTCTTCGGTGACCATACACCCTATTGAACATAATACGGGGGCACCCTGGTCCAGTTTGACCTGCTCCTGTTAAATCACTTACTACTCAGTCACCATCAGGGAGTTTTAATCTCGTTTGCCTAATCTAACAACTTTCTTTCACTTTTCATTGATTTTCTGATCATCTTGTTTATTGATCAATCAAATCCAAAGCTATAGGTTCATTTTGTAATGTCCCCTTGTTTTTGGGAGCAGCCTAGAAAGAGCCTACAGCCATCGTACGGAGGTCCTTACCCTTATCCGGAGCGAGCTAAGATCTATATAATATTAAACCGGACCGGACAGAGAAGAAGATTATAAACTTCGATCCTGACTCTTATGAGCTGGGATTTGGGTTTAAGAAGCAGGGCTTTGGAGTCGAGATGGAGCGTCCCGGCTCAAGAGATTTCATTGTTTTCTTAAACTATAAAAGTCTAAAGTCTCTGATGGTCTGAATCCAAATCTTACACGGTCGCCGTTTATAAAACTGAAGCTCGACTCGTTTGGAGAGGATTCAAATCGAATCGTAATTAAACACAAACGGCATCGTCTATGAAATAAACACACCGCCGTCCTCTTGAGATCAAATTATAAGGTGATCTGACTGCCCTGGACTGTTTATGTGACGAAAGGTCAAGCGATTTGTTTCCAATCGGTTCTGACGGCTTTACGCGAAAGAATCTGGCAACCCTGTGGCGAGCGGTGGGCCTCAAACAGGTCATGCACAGTTAACTACTGATTTAATGAACAGGCGTCCGGGAGTGAAAACAAAATCGGAAATGCTCCCCAAACTCGCAGATATCAGCCAGACCTGGCAACCCGTGGTTCCGCGTTCAAGGGAGATTTGTTTGGATTGAACGCCAACACCAAGTGGCGATTACAAAAAAACAACAACAACAAACAAACGAAAAATAAAGTTGCTAGCCTGCCTGAAGGTGCAGGAAGATGAAAATCGGACAGGAAAGGATGCGAGAAGCTGCCAAACCAGCAGGAGGGAAGATCAGACGTGCCGTGGGGAGCCAAGGAAGGATATCGAACCGACAGAGGGCACAAACATACCCATAATCCTCTGCTAATACACTTCCATACACAGCAATCCCAGAGTTTAACCGGCAGCAAACGAAACCCAACTTCATACTTGATGAAGCTCAGGGTCACGTGGCACTGGGTACAAGGCAGGAACCAACCCTGGACAGGGCGCCAGTCTGCCACAGGGCACATGCTCGTTCACTCGCCACAGCAGCTAACCGAAAAATAAATAGGAGTCTGGACCTGGAATCAAACCAGAGGTGGGAGAACGAGAGCGGAAGTTCGTTCACAGTGTCACGGTTGCCAGGCCCACTTATTATAAGCAAATTTGGAAATCTTTTTCTATAAAGTCGCCTAAAACGATTGGTCGTCGGGCTGTTGCAGGTTGCAGGCCTTTGTTCTTATTTGCTCCCTGGTCAACAAGTTGTAGGCTATTTTTGTTCAAAAGGAAAATAACCCGTATTATTACTATTATTATCATTATTATTATTATTATTATTATTATTATTATATATGAACGTAACACAAGGTCGTTCTCACACCACTCTAAGATGCCCGTTTTGGGATTTTTTTTCTAAGCCAGTTCAATTCATTTGAGCTCGTTACAACACGGGATCTGGCAACCCTGATTCCGTGGGTAAGTACCAATCTTAACGGTGGAGCCCTTTGGCTCTGGTTTGCTCTAGAGACTGTAATAGCTTCGACTAGAGTTGGTGGGCTTGTTTCTCTCGTGGGATCTGGCAACCCTGCTGTACCTTTGCGATTAACTTCCTTAAGAATCGAGCCGGTTGATGTGCTTAGAGACCTTTATGAGCAAGTGCCTCGTATTTGCTCACAGAACGCAGGTGTCACACGATGGAAAACAATCGAAATATTTGCCGCGCGCAAGCCCCAAGCCAAGTCCAAACTCCAGACACACACAGACTACCTGGCACCGCCTACCACCTCAAAAAAACAAAACAAAACAAAAAAACAGGCACAGATGCCACCAAGCGGCATACCAAACAGTCCCTAAGCCACTAAGCTCGCCGTGGCACCATCGTCACGCACCTTCTCCGGTGAGATCGCACCAAAAGACTTTTCCAGCCACCTGGCCCCTGATGTGGTTTGAGCCTGACCTTTGCTCTCCGTCGCGCCCACCCTGACCCTCTGGTGGCTGATCTTTCCTCTGCCCTTGCTGGAGGCGGGTAAGGTGCAGGAGTTGTAGTTCTGGCCAGAGCCGCGGCCGGATTTGTGCTGCATGGGCAGAGAAGCCTGAGGCGCAGGAGGAAGATGATGACGGTGGAGGTGATGGTGGCCGTGTTGGACCTGTGCACGTTCAGGCTGCAGCTCCGCTGTTCTCGCCGCTCGGTCCAGGACGCCGTTCAGAGCCAGGATGCGCTGGTAGATCCCGGGCTGAATGCAGGTGGTGACTTTGGGGACGTTGGCACCGCAGTTTAGGGCGCAGCGCTTGTGGTCGTGGAAGAAAGAGGTCATGGTGTGGGCGGCTCGCTCTCTGAGCAGGATCTGGAGTGGAAAATCTGGTTGTGCCTCCAGCTTCTGCTCCTGCTTCCACCTTTATGCCAAGATTCGCTCGGTCCGACTCGCCCTTCCTCTCGCACTCTCTCTCTCTCTCTCTCTCTCTCTCCTCCCTTACCCTCACCCCCCTGCACCCGCCTGCCAATTAATGAGCTCCAACAGGCAGCACACATGACAGACCCTTTTTTTACAGTCAAAAGAATCAATGCTCCATTCTTAATTTCAGCCGTGCGCCGCTCGCTCCACCCCTGAGCATCAGAGCGAGGTTTGCTGCCTCAGTCACAATTTTGTACATCATTTAAAGTAAAGACAAGAGACGCTGCCAATAAACCGAATCCCGATCCAAACGGCGCCAGTGTGACAGATTTTGGTCACAGGTAAAGCCTTAAACAAACCGGGATCAGGAAAGGTGAAGAAAAAAGTACAAGAAAAAAAAAACGTACCAACACTGAGATCACCTGAAGATGCCATGCTATACCGCTTGGTCTGAGCACCATCCCCGTTTCCATGGTGATGCTCCATCCTAGATAGGTCAGAGTCTGGTGAAGTGGGCGTGGTTATAACACGAGGCTTGTTTTTTGGTACGGTAAAGTTTTAAGCGGTATTTGTGAACGTAACTCTGTATTATAGAGCTCGATAAAGGTTGGATGAAGTAGTCCCTTACCCACGTGCTCCTATCAGATATCGATGAATGACGGTCCTGAGGGAGCGCCGAGTGATCACCCCTCTTCGGTTTAGGCTTTTTGGGACTGAAATTCCTCCAGATTCTGAATGTTTAACTGAAATTACGTAAATTAAGTAAATCCCTTCCCGTCTTCGTTTTTTTTAATATAATGGAGAATTATCCCAAATCAGCTTTCTAATATCTTTATAGGCCCAAATGGAGCAAGCCGAGGGCGACAGTGGCAAGGAAAGACTCCCCAGAAGTTGTAAGGAAGAAACTTTGGGAGGAGGAAGACTCAAAAAGGGACCCGTCCTGCTTGGGTGGCCCAGATGTCACCTGAAATAGTTCCGTTTGTATTCATAGTAGAATTACGTAAACGATAAAAGGCATGAATGTCGCAAACGTCTCATCCAGGAAGTCGAGACGTCCGGAAGGAATTTGTCCTCGTAGTTTTTTTTTTTTTTCTAAATCTGTCACTCCTAAAAAAAAATAAATATGACGTATCATTAAAAACGTAACGTCATATAGTGTTTTTAATTATATCGCCCTCCCCTAATTCTCTTCTCCCTGAATCTTGTCCGCCCCCCCCCCCCCCCAAACCACGCCCCCCAGTGCCTGCTTCAAAAACGGACAAAACGAATCGCGCACAGAAAGTACTTTTGTCGCCGGGTAAAGTTTTCAAAAATCAAACGCAGGGATTATTTCTGATCGATCACTGAACCACTCTCCCTTAATTGTAAGAAAAGGTGAGGATTTCAGGTTTCTGATTTTCTCTAACCAGCCAGTTCCACTGCTGCGTCTTCCGTTCTTCACTGCTTTATAAATCCTGGATCGATAATGTTGAGACACTAGCGCAGTCTGGAAAATCAATTGGACTTTTGTTATAATCACCATTTAAAGGAACCGAAGAGTTTCCACAGCGTCGTGAGCGCTAATGGAGTCCAGACCCCGGGAGGCTGTAACGCTACCCTGATGAAAAGTTACTCCGCTTTACCTCAGTAAAAGCCGGCGTGACGTCCCGGGGTTAAACGTCGGCGCGAAAGTCGTGACCCTGAGGGTTAAACGGATTCGCCCTTCAGATTACAGACCAAACGGTAAATGTTTTCGACCTAAAAGGCTTGGAATGAGACAGAAATCCATTCAGAAACTCTGATTAGACGCCGGGTCTTGCCGCAAGGCGGCTTCCCCTTTAGTGCTGCCCTACAGAAAAGCTTCCGGGGGCTACTTTTGGGCAGTTTACCGTTTGGAAAAGGATATTTTATCCAGTTGTCAGATTTTGAGAGGTGGGATCATTGGACTGAGAGAAGCGGGACGGTCGTTTTGATGAATGGCCTCTACCTGGGCCGTTCCGATGATCTGGGGACAGTCATTCACCACTAGTAGTGACACGAGGGACACTAACAGCTCAGCCATATGTGTGGCCTCTCATGGCCCCTCTATACCAACTGGTATTGTTTCAGCAGGGTACGCCTCAGGTTTCCCAGGAAGTGCCTCCGCCAGACTGTAACACCTCCGTAGTGTCTGGTTGCCAGATTTATGACCAATCGAGCATTTATGGGATCATCTGGGACTCCGGCTTTGGTCACCCACGAGTGGGCGGGATTTACAGACCCATCTGCACCATCTGAGGATACCAAACAGAACCTGTAGGCCTCCACAAACAACCGAATCTCATCTTGTACCCAGGCTAGAGGCCTTTTTTTTTTCGGATCAATGAGTGTATGTGAGGCGTTTATGTCATAATACTGTATTATGTGTTTTAGTACAGAAAGAAAAAAAAAACATATAATGCTGTGATAGACACAAATCTGTGGGTAGATCTCCATTGCTGACTTTTGCTCCACGTCAGTTAAAGGTAGATCAGTTACGTGTGTAACTGAAATGAGCATACATTTCAGTTTATGCACAGCTGGTGATTTTAAGGCATAAATAATCCATGTACCAAAACAAACACTTTAGTTTGCTTTACGATAATCTTCTGCTGACGTCTGACATCCTAGGTCTCATTAGAAATGCCAGAATGTATAAATATTCATGAATTCATTATTTGGAAGTGCTACACACACACACACACACACACACACACACACACACACACACACACACACACACACACACACACACACACAC